>OX451739.1:469327887-469330387 GCA_948472305.1 Vicia faba
AACAACAACAAGAACAACGTCAAATAAACAACAACAACAACAACAACAACAATAACACTAACAAAGACAAAAACGTCAAATAAACAACAACAACAACAACGTCAAATAAACAACAACAACAACGTCAAATAAACAACAACAAAAACAACAACAACATCAACAACAACAAAAACGTCAAATAAATAACAACAACAACAACGTCAACAACAACAACTGCGTCAAATAAACAACAACAACAACGTCAAATAAACAATAACAACAACAACAACGTCAACAACAACAACGTCAAATAAACAACAACAACGTCAAATAAACAACAACAATAACAACGTCTAATAAACAACAACGTCAAATAAACAACAACAACAACGTCAAATAAACAACAATGTCAACAACAACAAAAACGTCAAATAAACAACAACAACAACTATGTGAACAACAACAACGTCAAATTAACAACAACAACAACTACAACGTCAAATAAACAACAACAACAACAATGTCAAATAAACCACAACAACAACAACACCATCAAATAAACAACAACAACAATAATGTCAAATAAACAACAACAACAACGTCAAATAAATAACAACAACAACGTCAAATAAACAACATCAACAACAACGTCAACAACAACAACAACGTCAAATAAACAACAACAACAACAACAACGTCAACAATAACAACGTCATATAAACAACAACAACAATGTCAAATAAACAATAACAACAACAACAGTGTCAAATAAACAACAACAACAACAACAGTGTCAAATAAACAACAAAAACAACGTCAAATAAACAACAACAACAACAACAACGTCAAATAAACAACAACAACAACGTCAAATAAGTAACAACAACAACAACGTCAACAACAACAACAACGTCAAATAAACAACAACAACAACGTCAAATAAACAACAACAACAACGTCAAATAAACAACAACAACAACGTCAAACGAACAACAACAACAACAACGTCAAATAAACAACAACAACAACAACGTCAAATAAACAACAACAACAACAATGTCAAATAAACAACAACAACAACAACATCGTCAAATAAACAACAACAACAACAACCACATCAAATAAATAACAACAACAACAATAATAACAACAACGTCAAATAAACAACAAAAACAACAACAACGTCAACAACAACAACGTCAAATAAACAACAACAACGTCAAATGAACAACAACAACAACAACGTCCACAACAACAACGTCAAATAAACAACAACAACAACAATGTCAAATAAACAACAACAACAACAACAACAATGTCAAATAAGCAACAATAACAACAACGTCAAATAAATAATAACAACGTCAGATAAACAACAACAACAACAATGTCAAATAAACAACAACAACTACGTCAACAACAACAACAATGTCAAATAAACAACAACAACAACGTCAAATAAACAACAACAACGTCATATAAACAACAACAACAACAACAACAACGTCAAATAAACAACAACAACAACAACATCGTCAAATAAACAACAACAATAACAACAATAACGTCAAATAAACAACAACAACAACAATAACAACAACAACGTCAAATAAACAACAAAAACAACAACAACACCGTCAAATAAACAACAACAACAACGTCAAATAAACAACAACAACAATGTTAAATAAACAACAACAACAACGTCAAATAAACAACAACAACAACGTCAACAACAATAACAACAACGTCAAATAAACAACAACAACAACAACTATGTCAACAACAATAACAACGTCAAATAAACAACAACAACAACAACGTCAACAACAACAACAACGTCAAATAAACAACAACAACAACAACGTCAAATAAATAACAACAACAACAACAACACCGTCAATAAACAACATCAACAACGTCAAATTAACAACAACAACAACGTCAAATAAACAACAACAAAAACAACGTCAACAACAACAACAACGTCAAATAAACAACAACAACAACAACGTCAACAACAACAACAACGTCAAATAAACAACAACAACAATGTCAAATAAACAATAACAACAACAACAACAATGTCAAATAAACAACAACAACAACGTCAAATAAACAACAACAACAATGTCAACAACAACAACAACAACAACGTCAAATAAACAAAAACAACAACAACGTCAAATAAACAACAACAACAACAACGACAAATAAACAACAACAACAACAATAACAACAACAACAACAACAACGTCAAATAAACAACAACAACAACAACGTCAATTAAACAACAACAACAACAACGTCAAATAAACAACAACAAAACCAACAACAACATCAACAACAACAAAAACGTCAAATAAACAACAACAACAACAACATCAACAACAACAACTACGTCAAATAAACGACAACAACAACGTTAAATAAACAATAACAACAACAACATCAAATAAACAACAACAACAACAACGTCAAATAAATAACAACAACAACGTCAAATAAACAACAACCACAA
>OX451739.1:469337887-469350387 GCA_948472305.1 Vicia faba
GTCAAATAAATAACAACAACAACACTGTAAAATAAACAACAACAACAACGTCAAATAAACAACAACAACAACGTCAAATAAACAACAACAAAAACAACGTCAACAACAACAACAACGTCAAATAAACAACAACAACAACAACGTCAACAACAACAACAACAACGTTAAATAAACAACAACAACAACAACGTCAAATAAACAACAACAACAACAACAACGTCAAATAAACAACAACAACAACAATAATAACAACAACAACAACGTCAAATAAATAACAAACACAACAACGTCAATTAAACAACAACAACAACAACGTCAAATAAACAACAACAAAAACAACAACAACAAAAACGTCAAATAAACAACAACAACAACATCAACAACAACAACTACGTCAAATAAACAACAACAACAACGTTAAATAAACAATAACAACAACAACAACGTCAAATAAACAACAACAACAACGTCAAATAAAAAACAACAACAACGTCAAATAAACAACAACAACAACGTCAACAACAACAACAACAATGTCAAATAAACAACAACAACAACAACGTCGACAACAACAACTACGTCAGATAAACAACAACAACAACAACGTCAAATTAACAACAACAACAACAACATCAAATAAACAACAACAACAACTATGTCAACAACAACAACAACAACGTTAAATAAACAACAACAACAACAACGTCAAATAAACAACAACAACAACAACGTCAATAACAACAACAAGGTCAATAACAACAAGAACGTCAAGTAAACAACAACAACAACAACAACGTCAAATAAACAACAACAACAACAACGTCAAATAAACAACAACAACAACGTCAAATAAACAACAACAACAACAACAATAACAATGTCAAATAAACAACAACAACAATAACACCGTCAACAACAACAACAATGTCAAATAAACAACAACAACAACAACAACAACGTCAAATAAACAACAACAACAACGTCAATAACAACAACAACGTCAAGTAAACAACAACAACAACAACGTCAAATAAACAACAACAACAACAACGTCAAGTAAACAACAACAACAACGTCAAATAAACAACAACAACAACAACGTTAACAACAACAACAACAACGTCAAATAAATAATAACAACAACAACAATGTCAAATAAATAACAACAACAACGTCAAATAAACAACAACAACAACAACGTCAACAATAACAACAACAACGTCAAACAAATAACAACAACAACAACATCAATTAAACAACAACAACAACGTCAAATAAACAACAACAAAAACAACAACAACATCAACAACAACAAAAACGTCAAATAAACAACAAGAACAACGTCAAATAAACAACAACAACAACAACGTCAACAACAACAACAACGTCAAATAAATAACAACAACAACAACAACTATGTCAACAACAACAACAACGTCAAATAAACAACAACAACAACAACGTCAAATAAACAACAACAACAACACCGTCAAATAAACAACAACAACAACAACGTCAAATAAACAACAATAACAACGTCAAATAAACAACAACAACAACATTGTCAAATAAACAACAACAACAGCGTCAAATAAACAACAACAACAACAACTCCGTAAAATAAACAACAACAACAACAACGTCAAATAAACAACAACAACAACAACAACGTCAAATAAACAACAACAAAAACAACGTCAACAACAACTACAACGTCAAATAAACAACAACAACAACAATGTCAACAACAACAACAACGTTAAATAAACAACAACAACAACAACGTCAAATAAACAATAACAACAACAACAACAATGTCATATAAACAAAAACAACAACAACGTCAAATAAACAACAACAACAACAACGTCAAATAAACAACAACAACAACAACGTCAAATAAACAGCAACAACAACAACGTCAAATAAACAACAACAACAACAACAATAACAACAACAACAACAACGTCAAATAAACAACAACAACAACAACGTCAATTAAACAACAACAACAACAACGTCAAATAAACAACAACAAAAACAACAACAACATCAACAACAACAAAAACGTCAAATAAACAACAACAACAACAACATCAACAACAACAACTACGTCAAATAAACAACAACAACAACAACGTTAAATAAACAATAACAACAACAACAACGTCAAATAAACAACAACAACAACGTCAAATAAAAAACAACAACAACGTCAAATAAACAACAACAACAACGTCAACAACAACAACAACAATGTCAAATAAACAACAACAACAACAACGTCGACAACAACAACTACGTCAAATAAACAACAACAACAACGTCAAATAAACAACAACAACAACGTCAAATAAACAACAACAAAAACAACGTCAGCAACAACAACAACAACGTCAAATAAACAACAACAACAACAACAACGTCAACAACGACAACAACAACGTCAAATAAACAACAACAACGTCAAATAAACAACAACAACAACAACAACGTCAAATAAACAACAACAACAACATCGTCAAATAAACAACAACAACAACAACAATAACGTCAAATAAACAACAACAACAACAACAATAACAACAACAACAACGTCAAATAAACAACAAAAACAACAACAACACCGTCAAATAAACAACAACAACAACAACGTCAAATAAACAACAACAACAATGTTAAATAAACAACAACAACAACGTCAAATAAACAACAACAACAACGTCAACAACAACAACAACAACGTCAAATAAACAACAACAACAACAACTATGTCAACAACAATAACAACGTCAAATAAACAACAACAACAACAACAACAACGTCAACAACAACAACAACGTCAAATAAACAACAACAACAACAACGTCAAATAAATAACAACAACAACAACACCGTCAAATAAACAACATCAACAACGTCAAATTAACAACAACAACAACGTCAAATAAACAACAACAAAAACAACGTCAACAACAACAACAACGTCAAATAAACAACAACAACAACAACGTCAACAACAACAACAACAACGTCAAATAAACAACAACAACAATGTCAAATAAACAATAACAACAACAACAATGTCAAATAAACAACAAAAACAACGTCAAATAAACAACAACAACAATGTCAACAACAACAACAACAACAACGTCAAATAAACAAAAACAACAACAACGTCAAATAAACAACAACAACAACGTGAATAACAACAAGAATGTCAAGTAAACAACAACAACAACAACAATGTCAAATAAACAACAACAACAACAACAACGTCAATAATAACAACAACAACAACGTCAAAAAAACAACGTCAACAACAACAACAACGTGAAATAAAAACAAAAACTATGTCAACAACAATAACAACATCAAATAAATAACAACAACAACAACGTCAACAACAACAACGTCAAATAAACAAAAACAACAATAACAACGTCAAATAAACAACAACAACAACAACACCGTCAAATAAACAACAACAACAACGTCAAATAAATAACAACAACAATGTTAAATAAACAACAACAACAACGTCAAATAAACAACAACAACAACAACGTCAACAACCACAACAACAACAACAACAACGTCAAATAAACAACAACAACAACAACTATATCAACAACAACAACAACGTCAAATAAACAACAACAACAACAACAACAACGTCAACAACAACAACAACGTCAAATAAACAACAACAACAACAACGTCAAATAAACAACAACAACAACAACAACGTCAACAACAACAACAACGTCAAATAAACAATAACAACAACAACAACGTCAAATAAATAACAACAACAACACTGTAAAATAAACAACAACAACAACGTCAAATAAACAACAACAACAACGTCAAATAAACAACAACAAAAACAACGTCAACAACAACAACAACGTCAAATAAACAACAACAACAACAACGTCAACAACAACAACAACAACGTTAAATAAACAACAACAACAACAACGTCAAATAAACAACAACAACAACAACAACGTCAAATAAACAACAACAACAACAATAATAACAACAACAACAACAACGTCAAATAAATAACAAACACAACAACGTCAATTAAACAACAACAACAACAACGTCAAATAAACAACAACAAAAACAACAACAACAAAAACGTCAAATAAACAACAACAACAACATCAACAACAACAACTACGTCAAATAAACAACAACAACAACAACGTTAAATAAACAATAACAACAACAACAACGTCAAATAAACAACAACAACAACGTCAAATAAAAAACAACAACAACGTCAAATAAACAACAACAACAACGTCAACAACAACAACAACAATGTCAAATAAACAACAACAACAACAACGTCGACAACAACAACTACGTCAGATAAACAACAACAACAACAACGTCAAATTAACAACAACAACAACAACATCAAATAAACAACAACAACAACTATGTCAACAACAACAACAACAACGTTAAATAAACAACAACAACAACGTCAAATAAACAACAACAACAACAACGTCAATAACAACAACAAGGTCAATAACAACAAGAACGTCAAGTAAACAACAACAACAACAACAACGTCAAATAAACAACAACAACAACAACGTCAAATAAACAACAACAACAACGTCAAATAAACAACAACAACAACAACAATAACAATGTCAAATAAACAACAACAACAATAACACCGTCAACAACAACAACAATGTCAAATAAACAACAACAACAACAACAACAACGTCAAATAAACAACAACAACAACGTCAATAACAACAACAACGTCAAGTAAACAACAACAACAACAACAACGTCAAATAAACAACAACAACAACAACGTCAAGTAAACAACAACAACAACGTCAAATAAACAACAACAACAACAACGTTAACAACAACAACAACAACGTCAAATAAATAATAACAACAACAACAATGTCAAATAAATAACAACAACAACGTCAAATAAACAACAACAACAACAACGTCAACAATAACAACAACAACGTCAAACAAATAACAACAACAACAACATCAATTAAACAACAACAACAACGTCAAATAAACAACAACAAAAACAACAACAACATCAACAACAACAAAAACGTCAAATAAACAACAAGAACAACGTCAAATAAACAACAACAACAACAACGTCAACAACAACAACAACGTCAAATAAATAACAACAACAACAACAACTATGTCAACAACAACAACAACGTCAAATAAACAACAACAACAACAACAACGTCAAATAAACAACAACAACAACACCGTCAAATAAACAACAACAACAACAACGTCAAATAAACAACAATAACAACGTCAAATAAACAACAACAACAACATTGTCAAATAAACAACAACAACAGCGTCAAATAAACAACAACAACAACAACTCCGTAAAATAAACAACAACAACAACAACGTCAAATAAACAACAACAACAACAACAACGTCAAATAAACAACAACAAAAACAACGTCAACAACAACTACAACGTCAAATAAACAACAACAACAACAATGTCAACAACAACAACAACGTTAAATAAACAACAACAACAACAACGTCAAATAAACAATAACAACAACAACAACAATGTCATATAAACAAAAACAACAACAACGTCAAATAAACAACAACAACAACAACGTCAAATAAACAACAACAACAACAACGTCAAATAAACAGCAACAACAACAACGTCAAATAAACAACAACAACAACAACAATAACAACAACAACAACAACGTCAAATAAACAACAACAACAACAACGTCAATTAAACAACAACAACAACAACGTCAAATAAACAACAACAAAAACAACAACAACATCAACAACAACAAAAACGTCAAATAAACAACAACAACAACAACATCAACAACAACAACTACGTCAAATAAACAACAACAACAACAACGTTAAATAAACAATAACAACAACAACAACGTCAAATAAACAACAACAACAACGTCAAATAAAAAACAACAACAACGTCAAATAAACAACAACAACAACGTCAACAACAACAACAACAATGTCAAATAAACAACAACAACAACAACGTCGACAACAACAACTACGTCAAATAAACAACAACAACAACGTCAAATAAACAACAACAACAACGTCAAATAAACAACAACAAAAACAACGTCAGCAACAACAACAACAACGTCAAATAAACAACAACAACAACAACAACGTCAACAACGACAACAACAACGTCAAATAAACAACAACAACGTCAAATAAACAACAACAACAACAACAACGTCAAATAAACAACAACAACAACATCGTCAAATAAACAACAACAACAACAACAATAACGTCAAATAAACAACAACAACAACAACAATAACAACAACAACAACGTCAAATAAACAACAAAAACAACAACAACACCGTCAAATAAACAACAACAACAACAACAACGTCAAATAAACAACAACAACAATGTTAAATAAACAACAACAACAACGTCAAATAAACAACAACAACAACGTCAACAACAACAACAACAACGTCAAATAAACAACAACAACAACAACTATGTCAACAACAATAACAACGTCAAATAAACAACAACAACAACAACAACAACGTCAACAACAACAACAACGTCAAATAAACAACAACAACAACAACGTCAAATAAATAACAACAACAACAACACCGTCAAATAAACAACATCAACAACGTCAAATTAACAACAACAACAACGTCAAATAAACAACAACAAAAACAACGTCAACAACAACAACAACGTCAAATAAACAACAACAACAACAACGTCAACAACAACAACAACAACGTCAAATAAACAACAACAACAATGTCAAATAAACAATAACAACAACAACAATGTCAAATAAACAACAAAAACAACGTCAAATAAACAACAACAACAATGTCAACAACAACAACAACAACAACGTCAAATAAACAAAAACAACAACAACGTCAAATAAACAACAACAACAACGTGAATAACAACAAGAATGTCAAGTAAACAACAACAACAACAACAATGTCAAATAAACAACAACAACAACAACAACGTCAATAATAACAACAACAACAACGTCAAAAAAACAACGTCAACAACAACAACAACGTGAAATAAAAACAAAAACTATGTCAACAACAATAACAACATCAAATAAATAACAACAACAACAACGTCAACAACAACAACGTCAAATAAACAAAAACAACAATAACAACGTCAAATAAACAACAACAACAACAACACCGTCAAATAAACAACAACAACAACGTCAAATAAATAACAACAACAATGTTAAATAAACAACAACAACAACGTCAAATAAACAACAACAACAACAACGTCAACAACCACAACAACAACAACAACAACGTCAAATAAACAACAACAACAACAACTATATCAACAACAACAACAACGTCAAATAAACAACAACAACAACAACAACAACGTCAACAACAACAACAACGTCAAATAAACAACAACAACAACAACGTCAAATAAACAACAACAACAACAACAACGTCAACAACAACAACAACGTCAAATAAACAATAACAACAACAACAACGTCAAATAAATAACAACAACAACACTGTAAAATAAACAACAACAACAACGTCAAATAAACAACAACAACAACGTCAAATAAACAACAACAAAAACAACGTCAACAACAACAACAACGTCAAATAAACAACAACAACAACAACGTCAACAACAACAACAACAACGTTAAATAAACAACAACAACAACAACGTCAAATAAACAACAACAACAACAACAACGTCAAATAAACAACAACAACAACAATAATAACAACAACAACAACAACGTCAAATAAATAACAAACACAACAACGTCAATTAAACAACAACAACAACAACGTCAAATAAACAACAACAAAAACAACAACAACAAAAACGTCAAATAAACAACAACAACAACATCAACAACAACAACTACGTCAAATAAACAACAACAACAACGTTAAATAAACAATAACAACAACAACAACGTCAAATAAACAACAACAACAACGTCAAATAAAAAACAACAACAACGTCAAATAAACAACAACAACAACGTCAACAACAACAACAACAATGTCAAATAAACAACAACAACAACAACGTCGACAACAACAACTACGTCAGATAAACAACAACAACAACAACGTCAAATTAACAACAACAACAACAACATCAAATAAACAACAACAACAACTATGTCAACAACAACAACGTTAAATAAACAACAACAACAACAACGTCAAATAAACAACAACAACAACAACGTCAATAACAATCACAAGGTCAATAACAACAAGAACGTCAAGTAAACAACAACAACAACAACAACGTCAAATAAACAACAACAACAACAACGTCAAATAAACAACAACAACAACGTCAAATAAACAACAACAACAACAACAATATCAATGTCAAATAAACAACAACAACAATAACACCGTCAACAACAACAACAATGTCAAATAAACAACAACAACAACAACAACAACGTCAAATAAACAACAACAACAACGTCAATAACAACAACAACGTCAAGTAAACAACAACAACAACAACAACGTCAAATAAACAACAACAACAACAACGTCAAGTAAACAACAACAACAACGTCAAATAAACAACAACAACAACAACGTTAACAACAACAACAACAACGTCAAATAAATAATAACAACAACAACAATGTCAAATAAATAACAACAACAACGTCAAATAAACAACAACAACAACAACGTCAACAATAACAACAACAACGTCAAACAAATAACAACAACAACAACATCAATTAAACAACAACAACAACGTCAAATAAACAACAACAAAAACAACAACAACATCAACAACAACAAAAACGTCAAATAAACAACAAGAACAACGTCAAATAAACAACAACAACAACAACAACGTCAACAACAACAACAACGTCAAATAAATAACAACAACAACAACAACTATGTCAACAACAACAACAACGTCAAATAAACAACAACAACAACAACGTCAAATAAACAACAACAACAACACCGTCAAATAAACAACAACAACAACAACGTCAAATAAACAACAATAACAACGTCAAATAAACAACAACAACAACATTGTCAAATAAACAACAACAACAGCGTCAAATAAACAACAACAACAACAACTCCGTAAAATAAACAACAACAACAACAACGTCAAATAAACAACAACAACAACAACAACGTCAAATAAACAACAACAAAAACAACGTCAACAACAACTACAACGTCAAATAAACAACAACAACAACAATGTCAACAACAACAACAACGTTAAATAAACAACAACAACAACAACGTCAAATAAACAATAACAACAACAACAACAATGTCATATAAACAAAAACAACAACAACGTCAAATAAACAACAACAACAACAACGTCAAATAAACAACAACAACAACAACGTCAAATAAACAGCAACAACAACAACGTCAAATAAACAACAACAACAACAACAATAACAACAACAACAACAACGTCAAATAAACAACAACAACAACGTCAATTAAACAACAACAACAACAACGTCAAATAAACAACAACAAAAACAACAACAACATCAACAACAACAAAAACGTCAAATAAACAACAACAACAACAACATCAACAACAACAACTACGTCAAATAAACAACAACAACAACAACGTCAAATAAACAATAACAACAACAACAACGTCAAATAAACAACAACAACAACGTCAAATAAAAAACAACAACAACGTCAAATAAACAACAACAACAACGTCAACAACAAAAACAACAATGTCAAATAAACAACAACAACAACGTCGACAACAACAACTACGTCAAATAAACAACAACAACAACGTCAAATAAACAACAACAACAACAACCTCAAATAAACAACAACAAAAACAACGTCAGCAACAACAACAACAACGTCAAATAAACAACAACAACAACAACAACGTCAACAACGACAACAACAACGTCAAATAAACAACAACAACGTCAAATAAACAACAACAACAACAACAACGTCAAATAAACAACAACAACAACATCGTCAAATAAACAACAACAACAACAACAATAACGTCAAATAAACAACAACAACAACAACAATAACAACAACAACAACAACGTCAAATAAACAACAAAAACAACAACAACACCGTCAAATAAACAACAACAACAACAACGTCAAATAAACAACAACAACAATGTTAAATAAACAACAACAACAACGTCAAATAAACAACAACAACAACGTCAACAACAACAACAACAACGTCAAATAAACAACAACAACAACTATGTCAACAACAATAACAACGTCAAATAAACAACAATAACAACAACAACAACGTCAACAACAACAACAACGTCAAATAAACAACAACAACAACAACGTCAAATAAATAACAACAACAACAACACCGTCAAATAAACAACATCAACAACGTCAAATTAACAACAACAACAACGTCAAATAAACAACAACAAAAACAACGTCAACAACAACAACAACGTCAAATAAACAACAACAACAACAACGTCAACAACAACAACAACAACGTCAAATAAACAACAACAACAATGTCAAATAAACAATAACAACAACAACAACAATGTCAAATAAACAACAACAACAACGTCAAATAAACAACAACAACAATGTCAACAACAACAACAACAACAACGTCAAATAAACAAAAACAACAACAACGTCAAATAAACAACAACAACAACAACGACAAATAAACAACAACAACAACAATAATAACAACAACAACAACAACAACGTCAAATAAACAACAACAACAACAACGTCAATTAAACAACAACAACAACAACGTCAAATAAACAACAACAAAACCAACAACAACATCAACAACAACAAAAACGTCAAATAAACAACAACAACAACAACATCAACATTAACAACTACGTCAAATAAACGACAACAACAACGTTAAATAAACAATAACAACAACAACATCAAATAAACAACAACAACAACAACAACAACGTCAAATAAATAACAACAACAACGTCAAATAAACAACAACCACAACAACAACGTCAATTAAACAACAACAACAACGTCAAATAAACAACAACAAAAACAATAACAACATCAACAACAACAAAAACGTCAAATAAACAACAACAACAACAACAACATCAACAACAACAACTACGTCAAATAAACAACAACAACAACGTCAAATAAACAATAACAACAACAACAACGTCAAATAAACAATAACAACAACAACAACGTCAACAACAACAACGTCAAATAAACAACAACAACGTCAAATAAACAACAACAACGTCAAATAAACAACAAAAACAACGTCAATAACAACAACAACAACAATGTCAAATATACAACAACAACAATAACAACAACAACGTCGACAACAACAACTACGTCAAATAAACAACAACAACAACAACGTAAAATTAACAACAAAAACAACTATGTCAACAACAACAACAACGTCAAATAAACAACAACATCAACAACGTCAAATAAACAACAACAACAACGTCAATAACAACAACAATGTCAAGTAAACAACAACAACAACAACAATGTCAAATAAACAACAACAACAACGTCAATAACAACAACAACAACGTCAACAACAACAACGTCAAATAAACAAAACCAACAATAACAACGTCAAATAAACAACAACAACAACGTCACCAACAACAACAACGTCAAATAAATAACAACAACAACAACAACTATGTCAACAACAACAACAACGTCAAATAAACAACAACAACAACAACGTCAAATAAACAACAACAACAACACCGTCAAATAAACAACAACAACAACAACGTCAAATAAACAACAATAACAACGTCAAATAAACAACAACAACAACATTGTCAAATAAACAACAACAACAGCGTCAAATAAACAACAACAACAACAACTCCGTAAAATAAACAACAACAACAACAACGTCAAATAAACAACAACAACAACAACAACGTCAAATAAACAACAACAAAAACAACGTCAACAACAACTACAACGTCAAATAAACAACAACAACAACAATGTCAACAACAACAACAACGTTAAATAAACAACAACAACAACAACGTCAAATAAACAATAACAACAACAACAACAATGTCATATAAACAAAAACAACAACAACGTCAAATAAACAACAACAACAACAACGTCAAATAAACAACAACAACAACAACGTCAAATAAACAGCAACAACAACAACGTCAAATAAACAACAACAACAACAACAATAACAACAACAACTACGTCAAATAAACAACAACAACAACGTCGACAACAACAACTACGTCAAATAAACAACAACAACAACGTCAAATAAACAACAACAACAACAACCTCAACTAAACAACAACAAAAACAACGTCAGC
>OX451739.1:469360387-469365387 GCA_948472305.1 Vicia faba
CAACGTCAAATAAACAACAACAACAACAACAATAACAACAACAACAACAACGTCAAATAAACAACAACCACAACAACAACGTCAATTAAACAACAACAACAACGTCAAATAAACAACAACAAAAACAATAACAACATCAACAACAACAAAAACGTCAAATAAACAACAACAACAACAACAACAACATCAACAACAACAACTACGTCTAATAAACAACAACAACAACGTCAAATAAACAATAACAACAACAACAACGTCAACAACAACAACGTCAAATAAACAACAACAACGTCAAATAAACAACAACAACGTCAAATAAACAACAAAAACAACGTCAACAACAACAACAACAACAATGTCAAATATACAACAACAACAACAACAACAATAACAACAACGTCGACAACAACAACTACGTCAAATAAACAACAACAACAACAACAACATAAAATAAATAACAAAAACAACTATGTCAACAACAACAACAACGTCAAATAAACAACAACATCAACAACGTCAAATAAACAACAACAACAACGTGAATAACAACAAGAATGTCAAGTAAACAACAACAACAACAACAATGTCAAATAAACAACAACAACAACAACAACGTCAATAATAACAACAACAACAACGTCAAAAAAACAACGTCAACAACAACAACAACGTGAAATAAAAACAAAAACTATGTCAACAACAATAACAACATCAAATAAATAACAACAACAACAACGTCAACAACAACAACGTCAAATAAACAAAAACAACAATAACAACGTCAAATAAACAACAACAACAACACCGTCAAATAAACAACAACAACAACGTCAAATAAACAACAACAACAATGTTAAATAAACAACAACAACAACGTCAAATAAACAACAACAACAACGTCAACAACAACAACAACAACAACAACGTCAAATAAACAACAACAACAACAACTATATCAACAACAACAACAACGTCAAATAAACAACAACAACAACAACAACGTCAACAACAACAGCAACGTCAAATAAACAACAACAACAACAACGTCAAATAAACAACAACAACAACAACAACGTCAACAACAACAACAACGTCAAATAAACAACAACAACAACAACGTCAAATAAATAACAACAACAACACTGTAAAATAAACCACAACAACAACGTCAAATAAACAACAACAACAACGTCAAATAAACAACAACAAAAACAACGTCAACAACAACAACAACGTCAAATAAACAACAACAACAACAACGTCAACAACAAAAACAACAACGTTAAATAAACAACAACAACAACAACGTCAAATAAACAATAACAACAACAACAACGTCAAATAAACAACAACAACAACAATAATAACAACAACAACAACAACGTCAAATAAATAACAAACACAACAACGTCAATTAAACAACAACAACAACAACGTCAAATAAACAACAACAAAAACAACAACAACAAAAACGTCAAATAAACAACAACAACAACATCAACAACAACAACTACGTCAAATAAACAACAACAACAACGTTAAATAAACAATAACAACAACAACAACGTCAAATAAACAACAACAACAACGTCAAATAAAAAACAACAACAACGTCAAATAAACAACAACAACAACGTCAACAACAACAACAATGTCAAATAAACAACAACAACAACAACGTCGACAACAACAACTACGTCAGATAAACAACAACAACAACAACGTCAAATTAACAACAACAACAACAACATCAAATAAACAACAACAACAACTATGTCAACAACAACAACAACAACGTTAAATAAACAACAACAACAACAACGTCAAATAAACAACAACAACAACAACGTCAATAACAACAACAAGGTCAATAACAACAAGAACGTCAAGTAAACAACAACAACAACAACAACGTCAAATAAACAACAACAACAACAACGTCAAATAAACAACAACAACAACGTCAAATAAACAACAACAACAACAACAATAACAATGTCAAATAAACAACAACAACAATAACACCGTCAACAACAACAACAATGTCAAATAAACAAAAACAACAACAACAACGTCAAATAAACAACAACAACAACGTCAATAACAACAACAACGTCAAGTAAACAACAACAACAACAACAACGTCAAATAAACAACAACAACAACAACAACGTCAAGTAAACAACAACAACGTCAAATAAACAACAACAACAACAACGTTAACAACAACAACAACAACGTCAAATAAATAATAACAACAACAACAATGTCAAATAAATAACAACAACAACGTCAAATAAACAACAACAACAACAACGTCAACAATAACAACAACAACGTCAAACAAATAACAACAACAACAACATCAATTAAACAACAACAACAACGTCAAATAAACAACAACAAAAACAACAACAACATCAACAACAAAAACGTCAAATAAACAACAAGAACAACGTCAAATAAACAACAACAACAACAACAACGTCAACAACAACAACAACGTCAAATAAATAACAACAACAACAACAACTATGTCAACAACAACAACAACGTCAAATAAACAACAACAACAACAATGTCAAATAAACAACAACAACAACACCGTCAAATAAACAACAACAACAACAACGTCAAATAAACAACAATAACAACGTCAAATAAACAACAACAACAACATTGTCAAATAAACAACAACAACAGCGTCAAATAAACAACAACAACAACAACAACAACGTCAACAACAACAACATCAAATAAACAACAACAACAGCAACATCAAATAAACAACAACAACAACAACGTCAAATAAACAACAACAACAACAACAACGTCAAATAAACAACAACAACAACGTCAAATAAACAACAACCACAACAACAACGTCAATTAAACAACAACAACAACAACGTCAAATAAACAACAACAAAAACAATAACAACATCAACAACAACAACAAAAACGTCAAATAAACAACAACAACAACAACAACATCAACAACAACAACTACGTCAAATAAACAACAACAACAACAACGTCAAATAAACAATAACAACAACAACAACGTCAACAACAACAACGTCAAATAAACAACAACAACAACATCAAATAAACAACAACAACGTCAAGTAAACAACAAAAACAACGTCAACAACAACAACAATGTCAAATAAACAACAACAACAACAATAACAACAACGTCGACAACAACAACTACGTCAAATAAACAACAACAACAACAACGTAAAATAAACAACAAAAACAACTATGTCAACAACAACAACAACGTCAAATAAACAACAACAACAACAACGTCAAATAAACAACAACAACAACAATAACAACAACAACAACAACAACAACGTCAAATAAACAACAACAACAACAACAACATCAATTAAACAACAACAACAACAACGTCAAATAAACAACAACAAAACCAACAACAACATCAACAACAACAAAAACGTCAAATAAACAACAACAACAACAACATCAACAACAACCACTACGTCAAATAAACGACAACAACAACGTTAAATAAACAATAACAACAACAACAACATCAAATAAACAACAACAACAACAACAACATCAAATAAACAACAACAACAACAACAACGTCAAATAAACCACAACAACAACAACAATAACAACAACAATGTCAAATAAACAACAACCACAACAACAACGTCAACTAAACAACAACAACAACGTCAAATAAACAACAACAAAAACAATAACAACATCAACAACAACAAAAACGTCAAATAAACAACAACAACAACATCAACAACAACAACTACGTCAAATAAACAACAACAACAACGTCAAATAAACAATAACAACAACAACAACGTCAACAACAACAACGTCAAATAAACAACAAAAACAACGTCAACAACAACAACAACAACAACAATGTCAAATAAATAACAACAACAACAATAACAACAACGTCGACAACAACAACTACGTCAAATAAACAACAACAATAACAACGTAAAATAAACAACAAAAACAACTATGTCAACAACAACAACAACGTCAAATAAACAACAACATCAATAACGTCAAATAAACAACAACAACAACGTCAATAACAACAAGAATGTCAAGTAAACAACAACAACAACAATGTCAAATAAACAACAACAACAACAACGTCAATAACAACAACAACAACGTCAAAAAAACAACGTCAACAACAACAACAACGTGAAATAAAAACAAAAACTATGTCAACAACAATAACAACATCAAATAAACAACAACAACAACAACGTCAACAACAACAACGTCAAATAAACAAAAACAACAATAACAACGTCAAATAAACAACAACAATAACAACACCGTCAAATAAACAACAACAACAACGTCAAATAAACAACAACAACAATGTTAAATAAACAACAACAACAACGTCAAATAAACAACAACAACAACGTCAACAACAACAACAACAACAATGTCAAATAAACAACAACAACAACAACTATGTCAACAACAACAACAACAACGTCAAATAAACAGCAACAACAACAACGTCAACAACAACAACAACGTCAAATAAACAACAACAACAACAACGTCAAATAAATAACAACAACAACAACACCGTAAAATAAACAACAACAACAACAACGTCAAATAAACAACAACAACAACGTCAAATAAACAACAACAAAAACAACGTCAACAACAACAACAATGTCAAATAAACAACAACAACACCAACGTCAACAACAACAACGTTAAATAAACAACAACAACAACAACGTCAAATAAACAATAACAACAACAACAACAATGTCAAATAAACAACAACAACAACAACGTCAAATAAACAACAAAAACAACAACGTCAAATAAACAACAACAACAACAACAACGTCAAATAAACAACAACAACAACAACAACGTCAAATAAACAACAACAACAACAACAATAACAACAACAACAACAACAACGTCAAATAAACAAAAACAACAACAAC
>OX451739.1:469370387-469375387 GCA_948472305.1 Vicia faba
CAACCACAACAACAACGTCAATTAAACAACAACAACAACGTCAAATAAACAACAACAAAAACAATAACAACATCAACAACAACAAAAACGTCAAATAAACAACAACAACAACAACTTCAGCAACAACAACTACGTCAAATAAACAACAACAACAACGTCAAATAAACAATAACAACAACAACAACGTCAAATAAACAACAACAACAACGTCAAATAAACAACAACAACGTCAAGTAAACAACAAAAACAACGTCAACAACAACAACAATGTCAAATAAACAACAACAACAACAATAACAACAACGTCGACATCAACAACTACGTCAAATAAACAACAACAACAACAACGTCAAATAAACAACAACAACAACAACAAGAACAACAACAACAACAACAACAACGTCAAATAAACAACAACAACAACGTCAATTAAACAACAACAACAACAACAACGTCAAATAAACAACAACAAAACCAACAACAACATCAACAATAACAAGAACGTCAAATAAACAACAACAACAACATCGACAACAACAACAACGTCAAATAAACAACAACAACAACAACTATATCAACAACAACAACAACAACGTCAAATAAACAACAACAACAACAACAACGTCAACAACAACAACAACGTCAAATAAACAACAACAACAACAACGTCAAATAAACAACAACAACAACAACAACGTCAACAACAACAACAACGTCAAATAAACAACAACAACAACAACAACGTCAAATAAATAACAACAACAACACTGTAAAATAAACAACAACAACAACAACGTCAACAACAACAACAACGTCAAATAAACAACAACAACAACAACGTCAACAACAACAACAACAACGTTAAATAAACAACAACAACAACAACGTCAAATAAACAACAACAACAACAACGTCAATAACAACAACAAGGTCAATAACAACAAGAACGTCAAGTAAACAACAACAACAACAACAACGTCAATAACAACAAGAATGTCAAGTAAACAACAACAACAACAATGTCAAATAAACAACAACAACAACAACGTCAATAACAACAACAACAACGTCAAAAAAACAACGTCAACAACAACAACAACGTGAAATAAAAACAAAAACTATGTCAACAACAATAACAACATCAAATAAACAACAACAACAACAACGTCAACAACAACAACGTCAAATAAACAAAAACAACAATAACAACGTCAAATAAACAACAACAACAACAACACCGTCAAATAAACAACAACAACAACGTCAAATAAACAACAACAACAATGTTAAATAAACAACAACAACAACGTCAAATAAACAACAACAACAACGTCAACAACAACAACAACAACAACGTCAAATAAACAACAACAACAACAACTATGTCAACAACAACAACAACAACGTCAAATAAACAGCAACAACAACAACGTCAACAACAACAACAACGTCAAATAAACAACAACAACAACAACGTCAAATAAATAACAACAACAACAACACCATAAAATAAACAACAACAACAACAACGTCAAATAAACAACAACAACAACGTCAAATAAACAACAACAAAAACAACGTCAACAACAACAACAATGTCAAATAAACAACAACAACACCAACGTCAACAACAACAACGTTAAATAAACAACAACAACAACGTCAAATAAACAATAACAACAACAACAACAATGTCAAATAAACAACAACAACAACAACGTCAAATAAACAACAAAAACAACAACGTCAAATAAACAACAACAACAACAACGTCAAATAAACAACAACAACAACAACAACGTCAAATAAACAACAACAGCAACAATAACAACAACAACAACAACGTCAAATAAACAACAACAACAACAACGTCAATTAAACAACAACAACAACAACGTCAAATAAACAACAACAAAAACAACAACAACATCAACAACAACAAAAACGTCAAATAAACAACAACAACAACAACAACATCAACAACAACAACAACTACGTCAAATAAACAACAACAACAACGTTAAATAAACAATAACAACAACAACAACGTCAAATAAACAACAACAACAACGTCAAATAAAAAACAACAACAACGTCAAATAAACAACAACAACAACGTCAACAACAACAACAACAATGTCAAATAAACAACAACAACAACAACATCGACAACAACAACTACGTCAGATAAACAACAACAACAACAACGTCAAATAAACAACAACAACAACAACGTCAAATAAACAACAACAACAACAACAACGTTAAATAAACAACAACAACAACAACGTCAAATAAACAACAACAACAACAACGTCAATAACAACAACAACGTCAAGTAAACAACAACAACAACAACAACGTCAAATAAACAACAACAACAACAACAACGTCAAATAAACAACAACAACAACAACAATAACAACGTCAAATAAACAACAACAACAATAACACCGTCAACAACAACAACAATGTCAAATAAACAACAACAACAACAACGTCAAATAAACAACAACAACAACTATGTAAACAACAACAACAACGTTAAATAAACAACAACAACAACAACGTCAAATAAACAACAACAACAACAACGTCAATAACAACAACAACGTCAAGTAAACAACAACAACAACAACAACAACGTCAAATAAACAACAACAACAACAACAACAACAACAATAACAATGTCAAATAAACAACAACAATAATAACACCGTCAACAACAACAACAATGTCAAATAAACAACAACAACAACAACGTCAAATAAACAACAACAACAACGTTAATAACAACAACAATGTCAAGTAAACAACAACAACAACAACAACAACAACGTCAAATAAACAACAACAACAATAACGTCAAGTAAACAACAACAACAACGTCAAATAAACAACAACAACAACAACAACGTCAACAACAACAACAACAACGTCAAATAAATAATAACAACAACAACAATGTCAAATAAATAACAACAACAACGTCAAATAAACAACAACAACAACAACGTCAAATAAATAACAACAACAACAACAACATCAATTAAACAACAACAACAACGTCAAATAAACAACAACAACAACAACAACGTCAAATAAACAACAACAGCAACAATAACAACAACAACAACAACGTCAAATAAACAACAACAACAACAACGTCAATTAAACAACAACAACAACAACGTCAAATAAACAACAACAAAAACAACAACAACATCAACAACAACAAAAACGTCAAATAAACAACAACAACAACAACATCAACAACAACAACAACTACGTCAAATAAACAACAACAACAACGTTAAATAAACAATAACAACAACAACAACGTCAAATAAACAACAACAACAACGTCAAATAAAAAACAACAACAACGTCAAATAAACAACAACAACAACGTCAACAACAACAACAACAATGTCAAATAAACAACAACAACAACAACATCGACAACAACAACTACGTCAGATAAACAACAACAACAACAACGTCAAATAAACAACAACAACAACAACGTCAAATAAACAACAACAACAACAACAACGTTAAATAAACAACAACAACAACAACGTCAAATAAACAACAACAACAACAACGTCAATAACAACAACAACGTCAAGTAAACAACAACAACAACAACAACGTCAAATAAACAACAACAACAACAACAACGTCAAATAAACAACAACAACAACAACAATAACAACGTCAAATAAACAACAACAACAATAACACCGTCAACAACAACAACAATGTCAAATAAACAACAACAACAACAACGTCAAATAAACAACAACAACAACTATGTAAACAACAACAACAACGTTAAATAAACAACAACAACAACAACGTCAAATAAACAACAACAACAACAACGTCAATAACAACAACAACGTCAAGTAAACAACAACAACAACAACAACAACGTCAAATAAACAACAACAACAACAACAACAACAACAATAACAATGTCAAATAAACAACAACAATAATAACACCGTCAACAACAACAACAATGTCAAATAAACAACAACAACAACAACGTCAAATAAACAACAACAACAACGTTAATAACAACAACAATGTCAAGTAAACAACAACAACAACAACAACAACAACGTCAAATAAACAACAACAACAATAACGTCAAGTAAACAACAACAACAACGTCAAATAAACAACAACAACAACAACAACGTCAACAACAACAACAACAACGTCAAATAAATAATAACAACAACAACAATGTCAAATAAATAACAACAACAACGTCAAATAAACAACAACAACAACAACGTCAAATAAATAACAACAACAACAACAACATCAATTAAACAACAACAACAACGTCAAATAAACAACAACAAAAACAACAACAACATCATCAACAACAAAAACGTCAAATAAACAACAACAACAACAACGTCAAATAAACAACAACAACAACAACGTCAACAACAACAACAACGTCAAATAAATAACAACAACAACAACAACAACAACAACAACTATGTCAACAACAACAACAACGTCAAATAAACAACAACAACAACGTCAAATAAACAACAACGTCAAATAAACAACAACAACAACGTCAAATAAACAACAACGTCAAATAAACAACAACAACAACACCGTCAAATAAACAACAACAACAACAACAACAACGTCAAATAAACAACAATAACAACGTCAAATAAACAACAACAACAACAATGTCAAATAAACAACAACAACAACAATGTCAAATAAACAACAACAACGTCAAATAAACAACAACAACAACAACGTCAACAACAACAACATCAAATAAACAACAACAACAACAACATCAAATAAACAACAACAACAACGTCAAATAAACAACAACAACAACGTCAAATAAACAACAACCACAACAACAACGTCAATTAAACAACAACAACAACAACGTCAAATAAACAACAACAAAAACAATAACAACATCAACAACAACAAAAACGTCAAAT
>OX451739.1:469392887-469407887 GCA_948472305.1 Vicia faba
AATAAACAACAACAACAATAACGTCAAATAAACAACAACAACAACGTCAAATAAACAACAACCACAACAACAACGTCAATTAAACAACAACAACAACAACGTCAAATAAACAACAACAAAAACAATAACAACATCAACAACAACAAAAACGTCAAATAAACAACAACAACAACAACAACATCAACAACAACAACTACATCAAATAAACAACAACAACAACAACGTCAAATAAACAATAACAACAACAACAACGTCAACAACAACAACGTCAAATAAACAACAACAACAACGTCAAATAAACCACAACAACGTCAAGTAAACAACAAAAACAACGTCAACAACAACAACAATGTCAAATAAACAACAACAACAACAATAACAACAACGTCGACAACAACAACTACGTCAAATAAACAACAACAACAACAACGTAAAATAAACAACAAAAACAACTATGTCAACAACAACAACAACGTCAAATAAACAACAACAACAACAACAACGTCAAATAAACAACAACAATAACAACAACAACAACAACAACAACAACGTCAAATAAACAACAACAACAACGTCAATTAAACAACAACAACAACGTCAAATAAACAACAACAAAACCAACAACAACATCAACAACAACAAAAACGTCAAATAAACAACAACAACAACAACATCAACAACAACCACTACGTCAAATAAACGACAACAACAACGTTAAATAAACAATAACAACAACAACAACATCAAATAAACAACAACAACAACAACAACATCAAATAAACAACAACAACAACAACAACAACGTCAAATAAACAACAACAACAACAACAATAACAACAACAATGTCAAATAAACAACAACCACAACAACAACGTCAACTAAACAACAACAACAACGTCAAATAAACAACAACAAAAACAATAACAACATCAACAACAACAAAAACGTCAAATAAACAACAACAACAACATCAACAACAACAACTACGTCAAATAAACAACAACAACAACGTCAAATAAACAATAACAACAACAACAACGTCAACAACAACAACGTCAAATAAACAACAACAACGTCAAATAAACAACAACAACGTCAAATAAACAACAAAAACAACGTCAACAACAACAACAACAACAATGTCAAATAAATAACAACAACAACAATAACAACAACGTCGACAACAACAACTACGTCAAATAAACAACAACAACAACAACGTAAAATAAACAACAAAAACAACTATGTCAACAACAACAACAACGTCAAATAAACAACAACATCAATAACGTCAAATAAACAACAACAACAACGTCAATAACAACAAGAATGTCAAGTAAACAACAACAACAACAATGTCAAATAAACAACAACAACAACAACGTCAATAACAACAACAACAACGTCAAAAAAACAACGTCAACAACAACAACAACTATGTCAACAACAATAACAACATCAAATAAACAACAACAACAACAACGTCAACAACAACAACGTCAAATAAACAATAACAACAATAACAACGTCAAATAAACAACAACAACAACAACACCGTCAAATAAACAACAACAACAACGTCAAATAAACAACAACAACAATGTTAAATAAACAACAACAACAACGTCAAATAAACAACAACAACAACGTCAACAACAACAACAACAACAACGTCAAATAAACAACAACAACAACAACTATGTCAACAACAACAACAACAATGTCAAATAAACAGCAACAACAACAACGTCAACAACAACAACAACGTCAAATAAACAACAACAACAACAACGTCAAATAAATAACAACAACAACAACACCGTAAAATAAACAACAACAACAAAAACGTCAAATAAACAACAACAACAACGTCAAATAAACAACAACAAAAACAACGTCAACAACAACAACAATGTCAAATAAACAACAACAACACCAACGTCAACAACAACAACGTTAAATAAACAACAACAACAACAACGTCAAATAAACAATAACAACAACAACAACAATGTCAAATAAACAACAACAACAACAACAACGTCAAATAAACAACAAAAACAACAACGTCAAATAAACAACAACAACAACAACGTCAAATAAACAACAACAACAACAACAACAATAACAACAACAACAACAACGTCAAATAAACAACAACAACAACAACGTCAATTAAACAACAACAACAACAACGTCAAATAAACAACAACAAAAACAACAACAACAACAAAAACGTCAAATAAACAACAACAACAACAACAACATCAACAACAACAACAACTACGTCAAATAAACAACAACAACAACGTTAAATAAACAATAACAACAACAACAACGTCAAATAAACAACAACAACAACGTCAAATAAAAAACAACAACAACGTCAAATAAACAACAACAACAACGTCAACAACAACAACAACAATGTCAAATAAACAACAACAACAACAACGTCGACAACAACAACTACGTCAGATAAACAACAACAACAACAACGTCAAATAAACAACAACAACAACAACGTCAAATAAACAACAACAACAACAACGTTAAATAAACAACAACAACAACAACGTCAAATAAACAACAACAACAACAACGTCAATAACAACAACAACGTCAAGTAAACAACAACAACAACAACAACGTCAAATAAACAACAACAACAACAACAACGTCAAATAAACAACAACAACAACAACAATAACAACGTCAAATAAACAACAACAACAATAACACCGTCAACAACAACAACAATGTCAAATAAACAACAACAACAACAACGTCAAATAAACAACAACAACAACTATGTAAACAACAACAACAACGTTAAATAAACAACAACAACAACAACGTCAAATAAACAACAACAACAACAACGTCAATAACAACAACAACGTCAAGTAAACAACAACAACAACAACAACAACGTCAAATAAACAACAACAACAATAACAATGTCAAATAAACAACAACAACAATAACACCGTCAACAACAACAACAATGTCAAATAAACAACAACAACAACAACAACGTCAAATAAACAACAACAACAACGTTAATAACAACAACAATGTCAAGTAAACAACAACAACAACAACAACGTCAAATAAACAAAAACAACAACAACGTCAAGTAAACAACAACAACAACGTCAAATAAACAACAACAACAACAACGTCAACAACAACAACAACAACGTCAAATAAATAATAACAACAACAACAATGTCAAATAAATAACAACAACAACGTCAAATAAACAACAACAACAACAACAACGGTAAATAAATAACAACAACAACAACAACATCAATTAAACAACAACAACGTCAAATAAACAACAACAAAAACAACAACAACATCATCAACAACAAAAACGTCAAATAAACAACAACAACAACAACGTCAAATAAACAACAACAACAACAACGTCAACAACAACAACAACGTCAAATAAATAACAACAACAACAACAACAACAACTATGTCAACAACAACAACAACGTCAAATAAACAACAACAACAACAACGTCAAATAAACAACAACAACAACACCGTCAAATAAACAACAACAACAACAACGTCAAATAAACAACAATAACAACGTCAAATAAACAACAACAACAACAATGTCAAATAAACAACAACAACGTCAAATAAACAACAACAACAACAACGTCAACAACAACAACATCAAATAAACAACAACAACAACAACATCAAATAAACAACAACAACAACGTCAAATAAACAACAACAACAAGAACAACGTCAAATAAACAACAACCACAACAACAACGTCAATTAAACAACAACAACAACAACGTCAAATAAACAACAACAAAAACAATAACAACATCAACAACAACAAGAACGTCAAATAAACAACAACAACAACATCAGCAACAACAACTACGTCAAATAAACAACAACAACAACGTCAAATAAACAATAACAACAACAACAACGTCAAATAAACAACAACAACAACGTCAAATAAACAACAACAACGTCAAGTAAACAAGAAAAACAACGTCAACAACAACAACAATGTCAAATAAACAACAACAACAACAATAACAACAACGTCGACAACAACAACTACGTCAAATAAACAACAACAACAACAACGTCAAATAAACAACAACAACAACAACAAGAACAACAACAACAACAACAACAACAACAACGTCAAATAAACAACAACAACGTCAATTAAACAACAACAACAACAACGTCAAATAAACAACAACAAAACCAACAACAACATCAACAATAACAAGAACGTCAAATAAACAACAACAAAAACAACATCAACAACAACAACTACGTCAAATAAACGACAACAACAACGTTAAATAAACAATAACAACAACAACAACAACATCAAATAAACAACAACAACAATAACAACATCAAATAAACAACAACAACAAATACGTCAAATAAACAACAACAACAACAACAACAATTACAACAACAACAATGTCAAATAAACAACAACCACAACAACAACGTCAATTAAACAACAACAACAACGTCAAATAAACAACAACAAAAACAATAACAACATCAACAACAACAAAAACGTCAAATAAATAACAACAACAACAACATCAACAACAACAACTACGTCAAATAAACAACAACAACGTCAAATAAACAATAACAACAACAACAACGTCAACAACAACAACGTCAAATAAACAACAACAATGTCAAATAAACAACAACAACGTCAAATAAACAACAAAAACAACGTCAACAACAACAACAACAACAATGTCAAATAAACAACAACAACAACAATAACAACAACGTCGACAACAACAATTACGTCAAATAAACAACAACAACTACAACATAAAATAAACAACAAAAACAACTATGTCAACAACAACAACAACGTCAAATAAACAACAACATCAACAACGTCAAATAAACAACAACAACAACAACAACGTCAATAACAACAAGAATGTCAAGTAAACAACAACAACAACAATGTAAAATAAACAACAACAACAATAACAATGTCAAATAAACAACAACAACAATAACACCGTCAACAACAACAACAATGTCAAATAAACAACAACAACAACAACAACGTCAAATAAACAACAACAACAACGTTAACAACAACAACAATGTCAAGTAAACAACAACAACAACAACAACGTCAAATAAACAACAACAACAACAACGTCAAGTAAACAACAACAACAACGTCAAATAAACAACAACAACAACAACGTCAACAACAACAACAACAACGTCAAATAAATAATAACAACAACAACAATGTCAAATAAATAACAACAACAACGTCAAATAAACAACAACAACAACAACAACGTCAAATAAATAACAACAACAACAACAACATCAATTAAACAACAACAACAACGTCAAATAAACAACAACAAAAACAACAACAACATCATCAACAACAAAAACGTCAAATAAACAACAACAACAACAACGTCAAATAAACAACAACAACAACAACGTCAACAACAACAACAACGTCAAATAAATAACAACAACAACAACAACAACAACTATGTCAACAACAACAACAACGTCAAATAAACAACAACAACAACAACGTCAAATAAACAACAACGTCAAATAAACAACAACAACAACAACACCGTCAAATAAACAACAACAACAACAACAACGTCAAATAAACAACAATAACAACGTCAAATAAACAACAACAACAACAATGTCAAATAAACAACAACAACGTCAAATAAACAACAACAACAACAACGTCAACAACAACAACATCAAATAAACAACAACAACAACAACATCAAATAAACAACAACAACAACGTCAAATAAACAACAACAACAACAACAACAACGTCAAATAAACAACAACCACAACAACAACGTCAATTAAACAACAACAACAACAACGTCAAATAAACAACAACAAAAACAATAACAACATCAACAACAACAAAAACGTCAAATAAACAACAACAACAACAACAACATCAGCAACAACAACTACGTCAAATAAACAACAACAACAACGTCAAATAAACAATAACAACAACAACAACGTCAAATAAACAACAACAACAACGTCAAATAAACAACAACAACGTCAAGTAAACAACAAAAACAACGTCAACAACAACAACAATGTCAAATAAACAACAACAACAACAATAACAACAACGTCGACAACAACAACTACGTCAAATAAACAACAACAACAACAACGTCAAATAAACAACAACAACAACAACAAGAACAACAACAACAACAACAACAACAACAACGTCAAATAAACAACAACAACAACGTCAATTAAACAACAACAACAACAACGTCAAATAAACAACAACAAAACCAACAACAACATCAACAATAACAAGAACGTCAAATAAACAACAACAAAAACAACATCAACAACAACAACTACGTCAAATAAACGACAACAACAACGTTAAATAAACAATAACAACAACAACAACAACATCAAATAAACAACAACAACAATAACAACATCAAATAAACAACAACAACAAATACGTCAAATAAACAACAACAACAACAACAATTACAACAACAACAATGTCAAATAAACAACAACCACAACAACAACGTCAATTAAACAACAACAACAACGTCAAATAAACAACAACAAAAACAATAACAACATCAACAACAACAAAAACGTCAAATAAATAACAACAACAACAACATCAACAACAACAACTACGTCAAATAAACAACAACAACGTCAAATAAACAATAACAACAACAACAACGTCAACAACAACAACGTCAAATAAACAACAACAATGTCAAATAAACAACAACAATGTCAAATAAACAACAAAAACAACGTCAACAACAACAACAACAACAATGTCAAATAAACAACAACAACAACAATAACAACAACGTCGACAACAACAACTACGTCAAATAAACAACAACAACTACAACATAAAATAAACAACAAAAACAACTATGTCAACAACAACAACAACGTCAAATAAACAACAACATCAACAACGTCAAATAAACAACAACAACAACAACAACGTCAATAACAACAAGAATGTCAAGTAAACAACAACAACAACAACAATGTAAAATAAACAACAACAACAACGTCAATAACAACAACAACAACAACGTCAAAAAAACAACGTCAACAACAACAACAACGTGAAATAAAAACAAAAACTATGTCAACAACAATAACAACATCAAATAAACAACGACAACAACAACGTCAACAACAACAACGTCAAATAAACAAAAACAACAATAACAACGTCAAATAAACAACATTAACAACAACACCGTCAAATAAACAACAACAACAACAACGTCAAATTAACAACAACAACAATGTTAAATAAACAACAACAACAATGTCAAATAAACAACAACAACAACGTCAACAACAACAACAACAACAACAACAACGTCAAATAAACAACAACAAAAACAACTATGTCAACAACAACAACGTCAAATAAACAGCAACAACAACAACGTCAAATAAACAACAACAACAACAACAACGTCAATAACAACAAGAATGTCAAGTAAACAACAACAACAACAACAATGTAAAATAAACAACAACAACAACAACGTCAATAACAACAACAACAACAACGTCAAAAAAACAACGTCAACAACAACAACAACGTGAAATAAAAACAAAAACTATGTCAACAACAATAACAACATCAAATAAACAACGACAACAACAACGTCAACAACAACAACGTCAAATAAACAAAAACAACAATAACAACGTCAAATAAACAACAACAACAACAACACCGTCAAATAAACAACAACAACAACAACGTCAAATAAACAACAACAACAATGTTAAATAAACAACAACAACAACGTCAAATAAACAACAACAACAACGTCAACAACAACAACAACAACAACAACGTCAAATAAACAACAACAACAACAACTATGTCAACAACAACAACAACGTCAAATAAACAGCAACAACAACAACAACGTCAACAACAACAACAACGTCAAATAAACAACAACAACAACAACAACGTCAAATAAATAACAACAACAACGTCAAATAAATAACAACAACAACAACACCGTAAAATAAACAACAACAACAACAACAACGTCAAATAAACAACAACAACAACGTCAAATAAACAACAACAAAAACAACGTCAACAACAACAACAACGTCAAATAAACAACAACAACAACATCAACAACAACAACAACAACGTTAAATAAACAACAACAACAACGTCAAATACGCAATAACAACAACAACAACAATGTCAAATAAACAACAACAACAACGTCAAATAAACAACAACAACGTCAAATAAACAACAACAACAACAACGTCAAATAAACAACAACAACAACGTCAAATAAACAACAACAATAACAACAACAACAACGTCAAATAAACAACAACAACAACAACGTCAATTAAATAACAACAACAACAACAACGTCAAATAAACAACAACAACATCAACAACAACAAAAACGTCAAATAAACAACAACAACAACATCAACAACAACAACTACGTCAAATAAACAACAACAACAACGTTAAATAAACAATAACAACAACAACAACGTCAAATAAACAACAACAACAACGTCAAATAAAAAACAACAACAACGTCAAATAAACAACAACAACAACGTCAACAACAACAACAACAATGTCAAATAAACAACAACAACAACAACGTCGACAACAACAACTACGTCAGATAAACAACAACAACAACAACGTCAAATAAACAACAACAACAACAACGTCAAATAAACAACAAAAACAACTATGTCAACAACAACAACAACGTTAAATAAACAACAACAACAACAACGTCAAATAAACAACAACAACAACAACAACGTCAATAACAACAACAACGTCAATAACAACAACAACGTCAAGTAAACAACAACAACAACGTCAAATAAACAACAACAACAACAACAATAACAACATCAAATAAACAACAACAACAATAACACCGTCAACAACAACAACAATGTCAAATAAACAACAACAACAACAACAACGTCAAATAAACAAAAACAACAACGTCAATAACAACAACAACGTCAAGTAAACAACAACAACAACAACAACGTCAAATAAACAACAACAACAACAACAACAACGTCAAGTAAACAACAACAACAACGTCAAATAAACAACAACAACAACAACAACGTCAACAACAACAACAACAACAACGTCAAATAAATAATAATAACAACAACAACAATGTCAAATAAATAACAACAACAACATCAAATAAACAACAACAACAACAACAACGTCAAATAAATAACAACAACAACAACATCAATTAAACAACAACAACAACGTCAAATAAACAACAACAAAAACAACAAGAACATCAACAACAACAAAAACGTCAAATAAACAACAACAACAACAACAACAACAACGTCAAATAAACAACAACAACAACAACAACGTCAACAACAACAACAACGTCAAATAAATAACAACAACAACAACAACAACTATGTCAACAACAACAACAACGTCAAATAAACAACAACAACAACAACGTCAAATAACCAACAACGTCAAATAAACAACAACAACAACACCGTCAAATAAACAACAACAACAACAACGTCAAATAAACAACAATAACAACGTCAAATAAACAACAACAACAACAATGTCAAATAAACAACAACAACAACGTCAAATAAACAACAACAACAACAACAACGTCAACAACAACAACAACATCAAATAAACAACAACAACAACATCAAATAAACAACAACAACAACGTCAAATAAACAACAACAACAACAACGTCAAATAAACAACAACAACAACAACGTCAAATAAACAACAACCACAACAACAACGTCAATTAAACAACAACAACAACAACGTCAAATAAACAACAACAAAAACAATAACAACATCAACAACAACAAAAACGTCAAATAAACAACAACAACAACATCAACAACAACAACTACGTCAAATAAACAACAACAACAACGTCAAATAAACAATAACAACAACAACAACGTCAACAACAACAACGTCAAATAAACAACAACAACAACGTCAAATAAACAACAACAACGTCAAGTACACAACAAAAACAACGTCAACAACAACAACAATGTCAAATAAAAAACAACAACAACAATAACAACAACGTCGACAACAACAACTACGTCAAATAAACAACAACAACAACAACAACGTAAGATAAACAACAAAAACAACTATGTCAACAACAACAACAACGTCAAATAAACAACAACAACAACAACAACGTCAAATAAACAACAACAACAACAACAATAACAACAACAACAACAACGTCAAATAAACAACAACAACAACAACAACAACGTCAAATAAACAACAACAAAACCAACAACAACATCAACAACAACAAAAACGTCAAATAAACAACAACAACAACATCAACAACAACAACTACGTCAAATAAACGACAACAACAACGTTAAATAAACAATAACAACAACAACAACATCAAATAAACAACAACAACAACAACATCAAATAAACAATAACAACAACAACGTCAAATAAACAACAACAACAACAATAACAACAAAAACAATGTCAAATAAACAACAACCACAACAACAACGTCAATTAAACAACAACAACAACGTCAAATAAACAACAACAAAAACAATGACAACATCAACAACAACAAAAACGTCAAATAAATAACAACAACAACAACATCAACAACAACAACTACGTCAAATAAACAACAACAACAACGTCAAATAAACAATAACAACAACAACAACGTCAACAACAACAACGTCAAATAAACAACAACAACGTCAAATAAACAACAACAACGTCAAATAAACAACAAAAACAACGTCAACAACAACAACAACAATGTCAAATAAACAACAACAAGAACAATAACAACAACGTCGACAACAACAACTACGTCAAATAAACAACAACAACAACAACAACGTAAAATAAACAACAAAAACAACTATGTCAACAACAACAACAACGTCAAATAAACAACAACATCAACAACGTAAAATAAACAACAACAACAACAACGTCAATAACAACAAGAATGTCAAGTAAACAACAACAACAACAACAATGTCAAATAAACAACAACAACAACAACGTCAATAACAACAACAACAACGTCAAAAAAACAACGTCAACAACAACAACAACGTGAAATAAAAACAAAAACTATGTCAACAACAATAACAACATCAAATAAACAACAACAACAACAACAACGTCAACAACAACGTCAAATAAACAAAAACAACAATAACAACGTCAAATAAACAACAACAACAACAACACTGTCAAATAAACAACAACAACAACGTCAAATAAACAACAACAACAATGTTAAATAAACAACAACAACAACGTCAAATAAACAACAACAACAACGTCAACAACAACAACAACAACAACAACGTCAAATAAACAACAACAACAATAACTATGTCAACAACAACAACAACGTCAAATAAACAGCAACAACAACAACAACGTCAACAACAATTACAACGTCAAATAAACAACAACAACAACAACGTCAAATAAATAACAACAACAACAACACCGTAAAATAAACAACAACAACAACAATGTCAAATAAACAACAACAACAACGTCAAATAAACAACAACAAAAACAACGTCAACAACAACAACAACGTCAAATAAACAACAACAACAACATCAACAACAACAACAACGTTAAATAAACAACAACAACAACGTCAAATAAACAATAACAACAACAACAACAATGTCAAATAAACAACAAAAACAACAACGTCAAATAAACAACAGCAACAACAACGTCAAATAAACAACAACAACAACAACAACAACGTCAAATAAACAACAACAACAACAACAACAACGTCAAATAAACAACAACAACAACAACAACAATAACAACAACAACAACGTCAAATAAACAACAACAACAACAACGTCAATTAAACAACAACAACAACAACGTCAAATAAACAACAAAAACAACAACAACAACATCAACAACCACAAAAACTTCAAATAAACAACAACAACAACAACATCAACAACAACAACTACGTCAAATAAACAACAACAACAACAACAATAACAACAACAACAACAACGTCAAATAAACAACAACAACAACGTCAATTAAACAACAACAACAACAACAATAACAACAACAACAACAACAACGTCAAATAAACAACAACAACAACGTCAATTAAACAACAACAACAACAACGTCAAATAAACAACAACAAAAACAACAACAACAACATCAACAACCACAAAAACTTCAAATAAACAACAACAACAACAACAAGATCAACAACAACAACTACGTCAAATAAACAACAACAACAACGTTAAATAAACAATAACAACAACAACAACGTCAAATAAACAACAACGACAACGTCAAATAAAAAACAACAACAACGTCAAATAAACAACAACAATAACGTCAACAACAACAACAACAATGTCAAATAAACAACAACAACAACAACAACGTCGACAACAACAACTACGTCAAATAAACAACAACAACAACAACGTCAAATAAACAACAACAACAACAACGTCAAATAAACAACAACAACAACAACTATGTCAACAACAACAACAACGTCAATTAAAAAACAACAACAACGTCAAATAAACAACAACAACAACAACGTCAATAACAACAACAACGTCAATAACAACAACAACGTCAAGTAAACAACAACAACAGCAACAACAACGTCAAATAAACAACAACAACAACAACGTCAAATAAACAACAACAACAATAATAACAATGTCAAATAAACAACAACAACAATAACACCGTCAACAACAACAACAATGTCAAATAAACAACAACAACAACGTCAAATAAACAACAACAACAACAACGTCAATAACAACAACAACGTCAAGTAAACAACAACAACAACAACAACAACGTCAAATAAACAACAACAACAACAACAACGTCAAGTAAACAACAACAACGTCAAATAAACAACAACAACAACAACGTCAACAACAACAACAACAACAACGTCAAATAAATAATAACAACAACAATGTCAAATAAATAACAACAACAACGTCAAATAAACAACAACAACAACAACGTCAACAACAACAACAGCGTCAAATAAATAACAACAACAACAACAACATCAATTAAACAACAACAACAACGTCAAATAAACAACAACAAAAACAACAACAACATCAACAACAACAAAAACGTCAAATAAACAACAACAACAACAACAACGTCAAATAAACAACAACAACAACAACGTCAAATAAATAACAACAACAACAACAACTATGTCAACAACAACAACAACGTCAAATAAACAACAACAACAACAACAACGTCAAATAAACAACAACGTCAAATAAACAACAACAACAACACCGTCAAATAAACAACAACAACAACAACAACGTCAAATAAACAACAATAACAACGTCAAATAAACAACAACAACAACAACAATGTTAAATAAACAACTACAACAACGTCAAATAAACAACAACAACAACAACAACGTCAACAACAACATCAAATAAACAACAACAACAACAACATCAAATAAACAACAACAACAACGTAAAATAAACAACAACAACAACAATAACAACAACAACAACGTCAAATAAACAACAACCACAACAACAACGTCAATTAAACAACAACAACAACAACGTCAAAATAAACAACAACAACAACATCAACAACAACAAAAACGTCAAATAAACAACAACAACAACAACGTCAATAACAAAAACTACGTCAAATAAACAACAACAACAACAATGTCAACAACAACAACAATGTCAAATAAACAACAACAACAACGCTAAATAAACAACAACAACAAAAACAACGTCAAATAAACAACCACAACAACAATGTCAACAACAACAACGTCAAATAAACAACAACAACAACGTCAAATAAACAACAACAACGTCAAATAAACAACAACAACTAAAACAACATCAAATAAACAACAACAACAACAACGTCAAATAAAAAACAACACCAACAACGTCAACAACAACAACAACAACAATGTCAAATAAACAACAACAACGTCAACAACAACAACAATGCCAAATAAACAACAACAACATCAAATAAACAACAACAACAACAACAACAATAACAACAACAATAACAACGACGTCAAATAAACAACAAAAACAACAACAACAACAACAATGTCAAATAAACAACAACAACAATAACAACAACGTCGACAACAACAACTACGTCAAATAAACAACAACAACAACAACAACGTAAAATAAACAACAAAAACAACTATGTCAACAACAACAACAACGTCAAATAAACAACAACAACAACAACAACGTCAAATAAACAACAACAACAACAACAACAACAACAATAACAACAACAACAACAACAACAACGTCAAATAAACAACAACAACAACAACGTCAATTAAACAACAACAACAACAACAACGTCAAATAAACAACAACAAAACCAACAACAACATCAACAACAACAAAAACGTCAAATAAACAAAAACAACAACAACATCAACAACAACAACTACGTCAAATAAACGACAACAACAACGTTAAATAAACAATAACAACAACAACAACATCAAATAAACAACAACAACAACAACATCAAATAAACAACAACAACAACAACGTCAAATAAACAACAACAACAACAATAACAACAACAACAATGTCAAATAAACAACAACCACAACAACAACGTCAATTAAACAACAACAACAACGTCAAATAAACAACAACAAAAACAATAACAACATCAACAACAACAAAAACGTCAAATAAACAACAACAACAACAACAACATCAACAACAACAACTACGTCA
>OX451739.1:469417887-469422887 GCA_948472305.1 Vicia faba
CGTCAAATAAACAACAACAAAAACAACGTCAACAACAACAACAACGTCAAATAAACAACAACAACAACAACATCAACAACAACAACAACGTTAAATAAACAACAACAACAACGTCAAATAAACAATAACAACAACAACAACAATGTCAAATAAACAACAACAACGTCGAATAAACAACAACAACAACGTCAAATAAACAACAACAACAACAACATCAAATAAACAACAACAACAACAACGTCAAATAAACAACAACAACAACAACAATAACAACAACAACAACGTCAAATAAACAACAACAACAACAACAACGTCAATTAAACAACAACAACAACAACGTCAAATAAACAACAACAAAAACAACAACAACAACATCAACAACCACAAAAACGTCAAATAAACAACAACAACAACAACATCAACAGCAACAACTACGTCAAATAAACAACAACAACAACGTTAAATAAACAATAACAACAACAACAACAACGTCAAATAAACAACAACAACAATGTCAAATAAAAAACAACCACCACGTCAAATAAACAACAACAACAACGTCAACAACAACAACAACAATGTCAAATAAACAACAACAACAACAACAACATCGACAACAACAACTACGTCAAATAAACAACAACAACAACAACGTCAAATAAACAACAAAAACAACAAAAACGTCAAATAAACAACAACAACAACTATGTCAACAACAACAACAACAACGTCAAATAAACAACAACAACAACGTCAAATAAACAACAACAACAACAACGTCAATAACAACAACAACGTCAATAACAACAACAACCTCAAGTAAACAACAACAACAGCAACAACAACGTCAAATAAACAACAACAACAACAACGTCAAATAAACAACAACAACAATAATAACAATGTCAAATAAACAACAACAACAATAACACCGTCAACAACAACAACAATGTCAAATAAACAACAACAACAACGTCAAATAAACAACAACAACAACAACGTCAATAACAACAACAACGTCAAGTAAACAACAACAACAACAACAACAACGTCAAATAAACAACAACAACAACAACAACAACATCAAGTAAACAACAACAACAACGTCAAATAAACAACAACAACAACAACAACAACGTCAAATAAATAATAACAACAACAACAATGTCAAATAAATAACAACAACAACGTCAAATAAACAACAACAACAACAACAACGTCAACAACAACAACATCGTCAAATAAATAACAACAACAACAACATCAATTAAACAACAACAACAACGTCAAATAAATAACAACAAAAACAACAACAACATCAACAACAACAAAAACGTCAAATAAACAACAACAACAACAACAACAACGTCAAATAAACAACAACAACAACAACAACGTCAACAACAACAACAACAACGTCAAATAAATAACAACAACAACAACAACAACTATGTCAACAACAACAACGTCAAATAAACAACAACAACAACAACGTCAAATAAACAACAACGTCAAATAAACAACAACGTCAAATAAACAACAACAACAACACCGTCAAATAAACAACAACAACAACAACGTCAAATAAACAACAATAACAACGTCAAATAAACAACAACAACAACAATGTTAAATAAACAACTACAATAACGTCAAATAAACAACAACAACAACAACGTCAACAACAACAACATCAAATAAACAACAACAACAACAACATCAAATAAACAACAACAACAACAACGTCAAATAAACAACAACAACAACAATAACAACAACAACAACGTCAAATAAACAACAACCACAACAACAACGTCAATTAAACAACAACAACAACAACGTCAAATAAACAACAACAAAAACAACGTCAACAACAACAACAACGTCAAATAAACAACAACAACAACAACATCAACAACAACAACAACGTTAAATAAACAACAACAACAACAACGTCAAATAAACAATAACAACAACAACAACAATGTCAAATAAACAACAACAACAACAACGTCAAATAAACAACAACAACAACAACAACAACAACGTCAAATAAACAACAACAACAACAACGTCAATTAAACAACAACAACAACAACGTCAAATAAACAACAACAAAAACAACAACAACAACATCAACAACCACAAAAACGTCAAATAAACAACAACAACAACAACATCAACAACAACAACTACGTCAAATAAACAACAACAACAACGTTAAATAAACAATAACAACAACAACAACAACGTCAAATAAACAACAACAACAACGTCAAATAAAAAACAACAACAACGTCAAATAAACAACAACAACAACGTCAACAACAACAACAACAATGTCAAATAAACAACAACAACAACAACAACAACGTTGACAACAACAACTACGTCAAATAAACAACAACAACAACAACGTCAAATAAACAACAAAAACAACAAAAACGTCAAATAAACAACAACAACAACTATGTCAACAACAACAACAACGTCAAATAAACAACAACAACAACGTCAAATAAACAACAACAACAACAACGTCAATAACAACAACAACCTCAAGTAAACAACAACAACAGCAACAACAACGTCAAATAAACAACAACAACAACAACGTCAAATAAACAACAACAACAATAATAACAATGTCAAATAAACAACAACAACAATAACACCGTCAACAACAACAACAATGTCAAAGAAACAACAACAACAACGTCAAATAAACAACAACAACAACAACGTCAATAACAACAACAACGTCAAGTAAACAACAACAACAACAACAACGTCAAATAAACAACAACAACAACAACATCAAGTAAACAACAACAACAACGTCAAATAAACAACAACAACAACAACAACGTCAACAACAACAACAACAACAACAACAACGTCAAATAAATAATAACAACAACAACAATGTCAAATAAATAACAACAACAACGTCAAATAAACAACAACAACAACAACAACGTCAACAACAACAACAGCGTCAAATAAATAACAACAACAACAACAACATCAATTAAACAACAACAACAACGTCAAATAAATAACAACAAAAACTACAACAACATCAACAACAACAAAAACGTCAAATAAACAACAACAACAACAACAACGTCAAATAAACAACAACAACAACAACAACAACGTCAACAACAACAACAACAACGTCAAATAAATAACAACAACAACAACAACTATGTCAACAACAACAACAACGTCAAATAAACAACAACAACAACAACGTCAAATAAACAACAACGTCAAATAAAAAACAACAACAACAACAACGTCAAATAAACAACAATAACAACGTCAAATAAACAACAACAACAACAACAATGTTAAATAAACAACTACAACAACGTCAAATAAACAACAACAACAACAACGTCAACAACAACAACATCAAATAAACAACAACAACAACAACATCAAATAAACAACAACAACAACAACAACGCCAAATAAACAACAATAACAACAACAATAACAACAACAACAACGTCAAATAAACAACAACCACAACAACAACGTCAATTAAACAACAACAACAACAACGTCAAATAAACAACAACAACAACGTCAAATAAACAACAACAAAAACAACGTCAACAACAACAACAACGTCAAATAAACAACAACAATAACAACATCATCAACAACAACAACAACAACAACAACGTTAAATAAACAACAACAACAACGTCAAATAAACAATAACAACAACAACAACAATGTCAAATGAACAACAACAACAACAACGTCAAATAAACAACAACAACAACAACGTCAAATAAACAACAACAACAACAACGTCAAATAAACAACAACAACAACAACGTCAAATAAACAACAACAACAACAACAACAATAACAACAACAACAACAACAACGTCAAATAAACAACAACAACAACAACAACGTCAATTAAACAACAACAACAACAACGTCAAATAAACAACAACAAAAACAACAACAACAACATCAACAACCACAAAAACGTCAAATAAACAACAACAACAACAACATCAACAACAACAACTACGTCAAATAAACAACAACAACAACGTTAAATAAACAATAACAACAACAACAACGTCAAATAAACAACAACAACAACGTCAAATAAAAAACAACAACAACGTCAAATAAACAACAACAACAACGTCAACAACAACAACAACAATGTCAAATAAACAACAACAACAACAACAACGTCGACAACAACAACTACGTCAAATAAACAACAACAACAACAACGTCAAATAAACAACAAAAACAACAAAAACGTCAAATAAACAACAACAACAACTATGTCAACAACAACAACAACAACGTCAAATAAACAACAACAACAACGTCAAATAAACAACAACAACAACAACAACGTCAATAATAACAACAACGTCAATAACAACAACAACCTCAAGTAAACAACAACAACAGCAACAACAACGTCAAATAAACAACAACAACAACAACGTCAAATAAACAACAACAACAATAATAACAATGTCAAATAAACAACAACAACAATAACACCGTCAACAACAACAACAATGTCAAATAAACAACAACAACAACGTCAAATAAACAACAACAACAACAACGTCAATAACAACAACAACGTCAAGTAAACAACAACAACAACAACAACGTCAAATAAACAACAACAACAACAATAACATCAAGTAAACAACAACAACAATGTCAAATAAACAAAAACAACAACAAGAACGTCAACAACAACAACAACAACAACGTCAAATAAATAATAACAACAACAACAATGTCAAATAAATAACAACAACACCGTCAAATAAACAACAACAACAACAATGTTAAATAAACAACTACAACAACATCAAATAAACAACAACAACAACAACAACGTCAACAACAACAACATCAAATAAACAACAACAACATCAAATAAACAACAACAACAACAACGTCAAATAAACAACAACAACAACAACAATAAC
>OX451739.1:469450387-469467887 GCA_948472305.1 Vicia faba
AACTACGTCAAATAAACGACAACAACAACGTTAAATAAACAATAACAACAACAACAACAACATCAAATAAACAACAACAACAACATCAAATAAACAACAACAACAACGTCAAATAAACAACAACAACAACAACAACGTCAAATAAACAACAACCACAACAACAACGTCAATTAAACAACAACAACAACGTCAAATAAACAACAACAAAAACAATAACAACATCAACAACAACAAAAACGTCAAATAAACAACAACAACAACAACATCAACAACAACTACGTCAAATAAACAACAACGACAACGTCAAATAAACAATAACAACAACAACAACGTCAACAACAACAACATCAAATAAACAACAACAACGTCAAATAAACAACAACAACGTCAAATAAACAACAAAAACAACGTCAACAACAACAACAACAACAATGTAAAATATACAACAACAACAACAATAACAACAACGTCGACAGCAACAACTACGTCAAATAAACAACAACAACAACAACAACGTAAAATAAACAACAAAAACAACTATGTCAACAACAACAACAACGTCAAATAAACAACAACATCAACAACGTCAAATAAACAACAACAACAACGTCAATAACAACAAGAACAATAACAACAACAACAACAATAACAACAACAACAACAACAACGTCAAATAAACAACAACAACAACAACAACGTCAATTAAACAACAACAACAACAACGTCAAATAAACAACAACAAAAACAACAACAACATCAACAACCACAAAAACGTCAAATAAACAACAACAACAACAACATCAACAACAACAACTACGTCAAATAAACAACAACAACAACGTTAAATAAACAATAACAAAAACAACAACAACGTCAAATAAACAACAACAACAACGTCAAATAAAAAACAACAACAACATCAAATAAACAACAACAACAACGTCAACAACAACAACAACAATGTCAAATAAACAACAACAACAACAACAACGTCGACAACAACAACTATGTCAAATAAACAACAACAACAACAACGTCAAATAAACAACAAAAACAACAAAAACGTCAAATAAACAACAACAACAACTATGTCAACAACAACAACAACGTCAAATAAACAACAACAACAACGTCAATAACAACAACAACGTCAATAACAACAACAACCTCAAGTAAACAACAACAACAGCAACAACAACGTCAAATAAACAACAATAACAACAACGTCAAATAAACAACAACAACAACAACACCGTCAAATAAACAACAACAACAACGTCAAATAAACAACAACAACAACGTCAAATAAACAACAACAAAAACAACGTCAACAACAACAAAAACGTCAAATAAACAACAACAACAACAACAACAACGTCAACAACAACAACAACAACGTCAAATAAACAACAACAACAATGTCAAATAAACAATAACAACAACAACAATGTCAAATAAACAACAACAACAACAACGTCAAGTAAACAACAACAACAACAACGTCAACAACAACAACAACAACGTCAAATAAACAACAACAACAACAACGTCAAATAAACAACAACAACAACAACGTCAAATAAACAACAACAGCAACAACAATAACAACAACAACAACAACAACAACAACAACCACAACGTCAAATAAACAACAACAACAACAACGTCAATTAAACAACAACAACAACAACGTCAAATAAACAACAACAAAACCAACAACAACATCAACAACAACAAAAACGTCAAATAAACAACAACAACAACATCAACAACAACAACTACGTCAAATAAACGACAACAACAACGTTAAATAAACAATAACAACAACAACAACAACATCAAATAAACAACAACAACAACAACATCAAATAAACAACAACAACAACAACAACAACAACGTCAAATAAACAACAACAACAACAACGTCAAATAAACAACAACCACAACAACAACGTCAATTAAACAACAACAACAACGTCAAATAAATAACAACAAAAACAATAACAACATCAACAACAACAAAAACGTCAAATAAACAACAACAACAACAACATCAACAACAACTACGTCAAATAAACAACAACAACAACGTCAAATAAACAATAACAACAACAACGTCAACAACAACAACATCAAATAAACAACAACAATGTCAAATAAACAACAACAACGTCAAATAAACAACAAAAACAACGTCAACAACAACAACAACAATGTCAAATATACAACAACAACAACAATAACAACAACGTCGACAACAACAACTACGTCAAATAAACAACAACAACAACAACGTAAAATAAACAACAAAAACAACTATGTCAACAACAACAACAACGTCAAATAAACAACAACATCAACAACGTCAAATAAACAACAACAACAACGTCAATAACAACAAGAATGTCAAGTAAATAACAACAACAACAACAATGTCAAATAAACAACAACAACAACGTCAATAACAACAACAACAACAACGTCAAAAAAACAACGTCAACAACAACAACAACGTGAAATAAAAACAAAAACTATGTCAACAACAATAACAACATCAAATAAACAACATCAACAACAACGTCAACAACAACGTCAAATAATCAAAACCAACAACACCACCGTCAAATAAACAACAACAACAACAACGTCAAATAAACAACAATAACAACGTCAAATAAACAACAACAACAACAATCTTAAATAAACAACTACAACAACGTCAAATAAACAACAACAACAACAACGTCAACAACAACAACATCAAATAAACAACAACAACAACAACATCAAATAAACAACAACAACAACAACGTCAAATAAACAACAACAACAACAACAACAATAACAACAACAACAACGTCAAATAAACAACAACCACAACAACAACGTCAATTAAACAACAACAACAACAACGTCAAATAAACAACAACAAAAACAATAACAACATCAACAACAACAAAAACGTCAAATAAACAACAACAACAACAACATCAACAACAACAACTACGTCAAATAAACAACAACAACAACGTCAAATAAACATCAACAACAACAAAAACGTCAAATAAACAACAACAACAACAACATCAACAACAACTACGTCAAATAAACAACAACAACAACGTCAAATAAACAATAACAACAACAACAACGTCAACAACAACAACATCAAATAAACAACAACAACGTCAAATAAACAACAACAACGTCAAATAAACAACAAAAACAACGTCAACAACAACAACAACAACAATGTCAAATATACAACAACAACAACAATAACAACAACGTCGACAACAACAACTACGTCAAATAAACAACAACAACAACAACGTAAAATAAACAACAAAAACAACTATGTCAACAACAACAACAACGTCAAATAAACAACAACATCAACAACTTCAAATAAACAACAACAACAACGTCAATAACAACAAGAATGTCAAGTAAACAACAACAACAACAACAATGTCAAATAAACAACAACAACAACGTCAATAACAACAACAACAACAACGTCAAAAAAACAACGTCAACAACAACAACAACGTGAAATAAAAACAAAAACTATGTCAACAACAATAACAACATCAAATAAACAACAACAACAACAACGTCAACAACAACGTCAAATAATCAAAACCAACAATAACAACGTCAAATAAACAACAACAACAACAACAACACCGTCAAATAAACAACAACAACAACGTCAAATAAACAACAACAACAATGTTAAATAAACAACAACAACAACGTCAAATAAACAACAACAACAACGTCAACAACAACAACAACAACAACAACAACGTCAAATAAACAACAACAACAACAACTATGTCAACAACAACAACAACGTCAAATAAACAACAACAACAACAACAACAACGTCAACAACAACAACAACGTCAAATAAACAACAACAACAACAACGTCAAATAAATAACAACAACAACACCGTAAAATAAACAACAACAACAACAACGTCAAATAAACAACAACAACAACGTCAAATAAACAACAACAAAAACAACGTCAACAACAACAACAACGTCAAATAACAACAACAACAACAACGTCAACAACAACAACAACAACGTTAAATAAACAACAACAACAACAACGTCAAATAAATAATAGCAACAACAACAACAATGTCATATAAACAAAAACAACAACAACAACGTCAAATAAACAACAACAACAACGTCAAATAAACAACAACAACAACAACGTCAAATTAACAACAACAACAACAACGTCAAATAAACAACAACAACAACAACAATAACAACAACAACAACAACGTCAAATAAACAACAACAACAACAACGTCAATTAAACAACAACAACAACAACGTCAAATAAACAACAACAAAAACAACAACAACTTCAACAAAAACAAAAACGTCAAATAAACAATAACAACAACAACAACATCAACAACAACTACTACGTCAAATAAACAATAACAACAACAACAACGTCAAATAAACAACAACAACAACGTCAAATAAAAAACAACAACAACGTCAAATAAACAACAACAACAACGTCAACAACAACAACAATGTCAAATAAACAACAACAACAACAACGTCGACAACAACAACTACGTCAAATAAACAACAACAACAACAACGTCAAATAAACAACAACAACAACGTCAAATAAACAACAACAAAAACAACGTCAACAACAACAACAACGTCAAATAAACAACAACAACAACAATAACAACGTCAACAACAACAACAACGTCAAATAAACAACAACAACAATGTCAATTAAACAATAACAACAACAACAACAATGTCAAATAAACAACAACAACAACAACGTCAAATAAACATCAACAACAACAACGTCAACAACAACAATAACGTCAAATAAACAACAACAACAACAACGTCAAATAAACAACAACAACAACAACAACAACAACAACGTCAAATAAACAACAACAACAACAACGTCAATTAAACAACAATAACAACAACGTCAAATAAACAACAACAAAACCAACAACAACATCAACAACAACAAAAACGTCAAATAAACAACAACAACAACAACATCAACAACAACAACTACGTAAAATAAACGACAACAACAAGGTTAAATAAACAATAACAACAACAACAACATCAAATAAACAACAACAACAACATCAAATAAACAACAACAACAACAACAACGTCAAATAAACAACAACAACAACAACAATAACAACAACAACAACGTCAAATAAACAACAACCACAACAACAACGTCAATTAAACAACAACAACAACGTCAAATAAACAACAACAAAAACAATAACAACATCAACAACAACAAAAACGTCAAATAAACAACAACCACAACAACAACGTCAATTAAACAACAACAACAACGTCAAATAAACAACAACAAAAACAATAACAACATCAACAACAACAAAAACGTCAAATAAACAACAACAACAACAACATCATCAACAACAACAACTACGTCAAATAAACAACAACAACAACAACGTCAAATAAACAATAATAACAACAACAACGTCAACAACAACAACGTCAAATAAACAACAACAACGTCAAATAAACAACAAAAACAATGTCAACAACAACAACAACAACAATGTCAAATATTCAACAACAACAACAATAACAACAACGTCGACAACAACAACTACGTCAAATAAACAACAACAACAACAACGTAAAATAAACAACAAAAACAACTATGTCTACAACAACAACAACGTCAAATAAACAACAACATCAACAACGTCAAATAAACAACAACAACAACAACGTCAATAACAACAAGAATGTCAAGTAAACAACAACAACAACAACAATGTCAAATAAACAACAACAACAACAACGTCAATAACAACAACAACAACATCAAAAAAACAACGTCAACAACAACAACAACGGGAAATAAAAACAAAAACTATGTCAACAACAATAACAACATCAAATAAACAACAACAACAACAACGTCAACAACAACGTCAAATAATCAAAACCAACAATAACAACGTCAAATAAACAACAACAACAACAACAACACCGTCAAATAAACAACAACAACAACGTCAAATAAACAACAACAACAATGTTAAATAAACAACAACAACAACGTCAAATAAACAACAACAACAACGTCAACAACAACAACAACAACAACGTCAAATAAACAACAACAACAACAACTATGTCAACAACAACAACAACGTCAAATAAACAACAACAACAACAACAACGTCAACAACAACAACAACGTCAAATAAACAACAACAACAACAACGTCAAATAAATAACAACAACAACACCGTAAAATAAACAACAACAACAACAACGTCAAATAAACAACAACAACAACGTCAAATAAACAACAACAAAAACAACGTCAACAACAACAACAACGTCAAATAACAACAACAACAACAACGTCAACAACAACAACAACAACGTTAAATAAACAACAACAACAACAACGTCAAATAAATAATAGCAACAACAACAACAATGTCATATAAACAAAAACAACAACAACAACGTCAAATAAACAACAACAACAACGTCAAATAAACAACAACAACAACAACGTCAAATTAACAACAATAACAACAACGTCAAATAAACAACAACAACAACAACAATAACAACAACAACAACAACGTCAAATAAACAACAACAACAACAACAACGTCAATTAAACAACAACAACAACAACGTCAAATAAACAACAACAAAAACAACAACAACTTCAACAACAACAAAAACGTCAAATAAACAATAACAACAACAACAACATCAACAACAACAACTACGTCAAATAAACAATAACAACAACAACAACGTCAAATAAAAAACAACAACAACGTCAAATAAACAACAACAACAACGTCAACAACAACAACAATGTCAAATAAACAACAACAACAACAACAACGTCGACAACAACAACTACGTCAAATAAACAACAACAACAACAACGTCAAATAAACAACAACAACAACAACGTCAAATAAACAACAACAAAAACAACGTCAACAACAACAACAACGTCAAATAAACAACAACAACAACAATAACAACGTCAACAACAACAACAACGTCAAATAAACAACAACAACAATGTCAATTAAACAATAACAACAACAACAACAATGTCAAATAAACAACAACAACAACAACGTCAAATAAACATCAACAACAACAACGTCAACAACAACAATAACGTCAAATAAACAACAACAACAACAACAACGTCAAATAAACAACAACAACAACAACAACAACAACAACAACGTCAAATAAACAACAACAACAACAACAACGTCAATTAAACAACAATAACAACAACGTCAAATAAACAACAACAAAACCAACAACAACATCAACAACAACAAAAACGTCAAATAAACAACAACAACAACAACATCAACAACAACAACTACGTAAAATAAACGACAACAACAAGGTTAAATAAACAATAACAACAACAACAACAACAACATCAAATAAACAACAACAACAACATCAAATAAACAACAACAACAACAACAACAACGTCAAATAAACAACAACAACAACAACAATAACAACAACAACAACGTCAAATAAACAACAACCACAACAACAACGTCAATTAAACAACAACAACAACGTCAAATAAACAACAACAAAAACAATAACAACATCAACAACAACAAAAACGTCAAATAAACAACAACCACAACAACAACGTCAATTAAACAACAACAACAACGTCAAATAAACAACAACAAAAACAATAACAACATCAACAACAACAAAAACGTCAAATAAACAACAACAACAACAACATCAACAACAATAACTACGTCAAATAAACAACAACAACAACGTCAAATAAACAATAATAACAACAACAACGTCAACAACAACAACGTCAAATAAACAACAACAACGTCAAATAAACAACAAAAACAATGTCAACAACAACAACAACAACAATGTCAAATATTCAACAACAACAACAATAACAACAACGTCGACAACAACAACTACGTCAAATAAACAACAACAACAACAACGTAAAATAAACAACAAAAACAACTATGTCTACAACAACAACAACGTCAAATAAACAACAACATCAACAACGTCAAATAAACAACAACAACAACAACGTCAATAACAACAAGAATGTCAAGTAAACAACAACAACAACAACAATGTCAAATAAACAACAACAACAACAACGTCAATAACAACAACAACAACATCAAAAAAACAACGTCAACAACAACAACAACGGCAAATAAAAACAAAAACTATGTCAACAACAATAACAACATCAAATAAACAACAACAACAACAACGTCAACAACAACAACGTCAAATAAACAAAAACAACAATAACAACGTCAAATAAACAACAACAACAACAACACCGTCAAATAAACAACAACAACAACAACGTCAAATAAACAACAACAACAATGTTAAATAAACAACAACAACAACGTCAAATAAACAACAACAACAACAACGTCAACAACAACAATAACGTCAAATAAACAACAACAACAACAACAACAACTATATCAACAACAACAACAACGTCAAATAAACAACAACATCAACAACGTCAAATAAACAACAACATCAACAACGTCAATAACAACAAGAATGTCAAGTAAACAACAACAACAACAACAATGTCAAATAAACAACAACAACAACAACGTCAATAACAACAACAACAACATCAAAAAAACAACGTCAACAACAACAACAACGGGAAATAAAAACAAAAACTATGTCAACAACAATAACAACATCAAATAAACAACAACAACAACAACGTCAACAACAACGTCAAATAATCAAAACCAACAATAACAACGTCAAATAAACAACAACAACAACAACAACAACACCGTCAAATAAACAACAACAACAACGTCAAATAAACAACAACAACAATGTTAAATAAACAACAACAACAACGTCAAATAAACAACAACAACAACGTCAACAACAACAACAACAACAACGTCAAATAAACAACAACAACAACAACTATGTCAACAACAACAACAACGTCAAATAAACAACAACAACAACAACAACGTCAACAACAACAACAACGTCAAATAAACAACAACAACAACAACGTCAAATAAATAACAACAACAACACCGTAAAATAAACAACAACAACAACAACGTCAAATAAACAACAACAACAACGTCAAATAAACAACAACAAAAACAACGTCAACAACAACAACAACGTCAAATAACAACAACAACAACAACGTCAACAACAACAACAACAACGTTAAATAAACAACAACAACAACGTCAAATAAATAATAGCAACAACAACAACAATGTCATATAAACAAAAACAACAACAACAACGTCAAATAAACAACAACAACAACGTCAAATAAACAACAACAACAACAACAACGTCAAATTAACAACAATAACAACAACGTCAAATAAACAACAACAACAACAACAATAACAACAACAACAACAACAACGTCAAATAAACAACAACAACAACAACGTCAATTAAACAACAACAACAACAACGTCAAATAAACAACAACAAAAACAACAACAACTTCAACAACAACAAAAACGTCAAATAAACAATAACAACAACATCAACAACAACAACTACGTCAAATAAACAATAACAACAACAACAACGTCAAATAAACAACAACAACAACGTCAAATAAAAAACAACAACAACGTCAAATAAACAACAACAACAACGTCAACAACAACAACAATGTCAAATAAACAACAACAACAACAACGTCGACAACAACAACTACGTCAAATAAACAACAACAACAACGTCAAATAAACAACAACAACAACAACGTCAAATAAACAACAACAAAAACAACGTCAACAACAACAACAACGTCAAATAAACAACAACAACAACAATAACAACGTCAACAACAACAACAACGTCAAATAAACAACAACAACAATGTCAATTAAACAATAACAACAACAACAACAATGTCAAATAAACAACAACAACAACAACGTCAAATAAACATCAACAACAACAAGGGTCAACAACAACAACAACGTCAAATAAACAACAACAACAACAACGTCAAATAAACAACAACAACAACAACAACAACAACAACAACAACAACGTCAAATAAACAACAACAACAACAACAACGTCAATTAAACAACAATAACAACAACGTCAAATAAACAACAACAAAACCAACAACAACATCAACAACAACAAAAACGTCAAATAAACAACAACAACAACAACATCAACAACAACAACTACGTAAAATAAACGACAACAACAAGGTTAAATAAACAATAACAACAACAACAACAAAAACATCAAATAAACAACAACAACAACATCAAATAAACAACAACAACAACAACAACAACGTCAAATAAACAACAACAACAACAACAATAACAACAACAACAACGTCAAATAAACAACAACCACAACAACAACGTCAATTAAACAACAACAACAACGTCAAATAAACAACAACAAAAACAATAACAACATCAACAACAACAAAAACGTCAAATAAACAACAACCACAACAACAACGTCAATTAAACAACAACAACAACGTCAAATAAACAACAACAAAAACAATAACAACATCAACAACAACAAAAACGTCAAATAAACAACAACAACAACAACATCAACAACAACAACTACGTCAAATAAACAACAACAACAACGTCAAATAAACAATAATAACAACAACAACGTCAACAACAACAACGTCAACAACAACAACGTCAAATAAACAACAACAACGTCAAATAAACAACAAAAACAATGTCAACAACAACAACAACAACAATGTCAAATATTCAACAACAACAACAATAATAACAACGTCGACAACAACAACTACGTCAAATAAACAACAACAACAACAACGTAAAATAAACAACAAAAACAACTATGTCTACAACAACAACAACGTCAAATAAACAACAACATCAACAACGTCAAATAAACAACAACAACAACAACGTCAATAACAACAAGAATGTCAAGTAAACAACAACAACAACAACAATGTCAAATAAACAACAACAACAACAACGTCAATAACAACAACAACAACATCAAAAAAACAACGTCAACAACAACAACAACGGGAAATAAAAACAAAAACTATGTCAACAACAATAACAACATCAAATAAACAACAACAACAACAACGTCAACAACAACAACGTCAAATAAACAAAAACAACAATAACAACGTCAAATAAACAACAACAACAACACCGTCAAATAAACAACAACAACAACGTCAAATAAACAACAACAACAATGTTAAATAAACAACAACAACAACGTCAAATAAACAACAACAACAACGTCAACAACAATAATAATGTCAAATAAACAACAACAACAACAACAACTATATCAACAACAACAACAACGTCAAATAAACAACAACAACAACAACAACGTCAACAACAACAACAACGTCAAATAAACAACAACAACAACAACGTCAAATAAATAACAACAACAACACCGTAAAATAAACTACAACAACAACGTCAAATAAACAACAACAACAACGTCAAATAAACAACAACAACAACAACGTCAAATAAACAACAACAACAACAACGTCAAATAAACAACAATAACAACAACAATAACAACAACAACAACAACGTCAACAACAACAACAACAACGTTAAATAAACAACAACAACAACAACGTCAAATAAACAATAACAACAACAACAACAATGTCATATAAACAAAAACAACAACAACGTCAAATAAACAACAACAACAACGTCAAATAAACAACAACAACAACAACGTCAAATAAACAACAACAACAACAACGTCAACAACAACAACATCAAATAAACAAAAACAACAATAACAACGTCAAATAAACAACAACAACAACAACAACAACGTCAAATAAACAACAACAACAACGTCAAATAAACAACAACAACAATGTTAAATAAACAACAACAACAACGTCAAATAAACAACAACAACAACGTCAACAACAACAACAACAACAACGTCAAATAAACAACAACAACAACAACTATGTCAACAACAATAACAACGTCAAATAAATAACAACAACAACAACAACGTCAACAACAACAACAACGTCAAATAAACAACAACAACAACAACAACGTCAAATAAATAACAACAACAACAACACCGTCAAATAAACAACAACAACAACGTCAAATAAACAACAATAACAACGTCAAATAAACAACAACAAAAACAACGTCAACAACAACAACAACGTCAAAGAAACAACAACAACAACAACAACGTCAACAACAACAACAACAACGTCAAATAAACAACAACAACAATGTCAAACAAACAATAACAACAACAACAACAATGTCAAATAAACAACAACAACAACAACAACAACGTCAAATAAACAACAACAACAACAACGTCAACAACAACAACAACAACGTCAAATAAACAACAACAACAACAACGTCAAATAAACAACAATAACAACAACGTCAAATAAACAACAACAACAACAACAACAATAACAACTACAACAACAACAACAACAACGTCAAATAAACAACAACAACAACAACGTCAATTAAACAACAACAACAACGTCAAATAAACAACAACAAAAACAACGTCAACAACAACAACAACGTCAAATAAACAACAACAACAACAACAACAACAACAACGTCAACAACAACAACAACAACGTCAAATAAACAACAACAACAATGTCAAATAAACAATAACAACAACAACAACAATGTCAAATAAACAACAACAACAACAACGTCAAATAAACAACAACAACAACAACGTCAACAACAACAACAACGTCAAATAAACAACAACAACAACAACGTCAAATAAACAACAACAACAACAACAACGTCAAATAAACAACAACAACAACAACAATAATAACAACAACAACAACAACAACAACAACGTCAAATAAACAACAACAACAACAACGTCAATTAAACAACAATAACAACAACGTAAAATAAACAACAACAAAACCAACAACAACATCAACAACAACAAAAAGTCAAATAAACAACAACAACAACAACATCAACAACAACAACTACGTCAAATAAACGACAACAATAACGTTAAATAAACAATAACAACAACAACAACAACATCAAATAAACAACAACAACAGCAACATCAAATAAACAACAACAACAACAACGTCAAATAAACAACAACAACAATAACAACAACAACAACAACAACGTCAAATAAACAACAACCACAACAACAACGTCAATTAAACAACAACAACAACGTCAAATAAACAACAACAAAAACAATAACAACATCAACAACAACAAAAACGTCAAATCAACAACAACAACAACATCAACAACAACAACTACGTCAAATAAACAACAACAACAACGTCAAATAAACAATAACAACAACAACAACGTCAACAACAACAACGTCAAATAAACAACAACAACGTCAAATAAACAACAACAATGTCAAATAAACAACAAAAACAACGTCAACAACAACAACAACAACAATGTCAAATATACAACAACAACAAGAATAACAACAACGTCGACAACAACAACTACGTCAAATAAACAACAACAACAACAACGTAAAATAAACAACAAAAACAACTATGTCAACAACAACAACAACGTCAAATAAACAACAACATCAACAACGTCAAATAAACAACAACAACAACGTCAATAACAACAAGAATGTCAAGTAAACAACAACAACAACAATGTCAAATAAACAACAACAACAACAACAACGTCAATAACAACAACAACAACGTCAAAAAAACAACGTCAACAACAACAACGGGATATAAAAACAAAAACTATGTCAACAACAATAACAACATCAAATAAACAACAACAACAACAACGTCAACAACAACAACGTCAAATAAAGAAAAACAACAATAACAACGTCAAATAAACAACAACAACAATAACACCGTCAAATAAACAACAACAACAACGTCAAATAAACAACAACAACAATGTTAAATAAACAACAACAACAACGTCAATTAAACAACAACAACAACGTCAATAACAACAACAACAACAACGTCAAATAAACAACAACAACAACAACTATATCAACAACAACAACAAAGTCAAATAAACAACAACAACAACAACAACGTCAACAACAACAACAACGTCAAATAAACAACAACAACAACGTCAAATAAATAACAACAACAACACCGTAAAATAAACAACAACAACAACGTCAAATAAACAACAACAACAACAACGTCAAATAAACAACAACAAAAACAACATCAACAACAACAACAACGTCAAATAAACAACAACAACAACAACGTCAACAACAACAACAACGTTAAATAAACAACAACAACAACGTCAAATAAACAATAACAACAACAACAACAACAATGTCATATAAACAAAAACAACAACAACGTAAAATAAACAACAACAACAACAACGTCAAATAAACAACAACAACAACAACAACAACAACGTCAAATAAACAACAACAACAACAACAATAACAACAACAACAACGTCAACAACAACAACAACAACGTTAAATAAACAACAACAACAACAACAACAACAACGTCAAATAAACAATAACAACAACAACAACAATGTCATATAAACAAAAACAACAACAACGTCAAATAAACAACAACAACAACGTCAAATAAACAACAACAACAACAACGTCAAATAAACAACAACAACAACAACGTCAAATAAACAACAACAACAACAACAACAATAACAACAACAACAACGTCAAATAAACAACAACAACAACAACGTCAATTAAACAACAACAACAACAACAACGTCAAATAAACAACAACAAAAACAACAACAACAAAAACGTCAAATAAACAACAACAACAACAACATCAACAACAACAACTACGTCAAATAAACAACAACAACAACGTTAAATAAACAATAACAACAACAACAACGTCAAATAAACAACAACAACAACGTCAAATAAAAAACAACAACAACGTCAAATAAACAACAACAACAACGTCAACAACAACAACAACAATGTCAAATAAACAACAACAACAACAACGTCGACAACAACAACTACGTCAGATAAACAACAACAACAACAACGTCAAATAAACAACAACAACAACAACAACGTCAAATAAACAACAACAACAACTATGTCAACAACAACAACAACGTCAAATAAACAACAACAACAACAACGTCAAATAAACAACAACAACAACAACGTCAATAACAACAACAACGTCAAGTAAACAACAACAACAACAACAACAACGTCAAATAAACAACAACAACAACAACGTCAAATAAACAACAACAACAACAACAATAACAATGTCAAATAAACAACAACAACAATAACACCGTCAACAACAACAACAACAATGTCAAATAAACAACAACAACAACAACAACGTCAAATAAACAACAACAACAACGTCAATAACAACAACAACGTCAAGTAAACAACAACAACAACAACGTCAAATAAACAACAACAACAACAACAACAACGTCAAGTAAACAACAACAACAACGTCAAATAAACAACAACAACAACAACGTCAACAACAACAACAACAACAACGTCAAATAAATAATAACAACAACAACAATGTCAAATAAATAACAACAACAACGTCAAATAAACAACAACAACAACAACGTCAACAACAACAACAACAACGTCAAATAAATAACAACAACAACAACAACATCAAATAAACAACAACAACAACAACGTCAAATAAACAACAACAACAACAACAATAACAACAACAACAACAACGTCAAATAAACAACAACCACAACAACAACGTCAATTAAACAACAACAACAACGTCAAATAAACAACAACAAAATCAATAACAACATCAAGAACAACAAAAACGTCAAATAAACAACAACAACAACAACATCAACAACAACAACTACGTCAAATAAACTACAATAACAACTTCAAATAAACAATAACAACAACAACAACGTCAACAACAACAACGTCAAATAAACAACAACAACGTCAAATAAACAACAACAACGTCAAATAAACAACAAAAACAACGTCAACAACAACAACAACAATGTCAAATATACAAAAAAACAACAACAATAACAACAACGTTGACAACAACAACTACGTCAAATAAACAACAACAACAACAACGTAAAATAAACAACAAAAACAACTATGTCAACAACAACAACAATGTCAAATAAACAACAACATCAACAACGTCAAATAAACAACAACAACAACGTCAATAACAACAAGAATGTCAAGTAAACAACAACAACAACAACAATGTCAAATAAACAACAACAACAACAACAACGTCAATAACAACAACAACAACGTCAAAAAAACAACGTCAACAACAACAACAACGTGAAATAAAAACAAAAACTATGTCAACAACAATAACAACATCAAATAAACAACAACAACAACAACGTCAACAACAACAACGTCAAATAAACAAAAACAACAATAACAACGTCAAATAAACAACAACAACAACAACACCGTCAAATAAACAACAACAACAACGTCTAATAAACAACAACAACAATGTTAAATAAACAACAACAACAACGTCAAATAAACAACAACAACAACGTCAACAACAACAACAACAACGTCAAATAAACAACAACAACAACAACTATATCAACAACAACAACAACGTCAAATAAACAACAACAACAACAACAACAACAACGTCAACAACAACAACAACGTCAAATAAACAACAACAACAACAACGTCAAATAAATAACAACAACAACACCGTAAAATAAACAACAACAACAACGTCAAATAAACAACAACAACAACGTCAAATAAACAACAACAAAAACAACGTCAACAACAACAACAACGTCAAATAAACAACAACAACAACAACGTCAACAACAACAACAACAACGTTAAATAAACAACAACAACAACGTCAAATAAACAATAACAACAACAACAACAATGTCATATAAACAAAAACAACAACAACGTCAAATAAACAACAACAACAACAACGTCAAATAAATAACAACAACAACAACGTCAAATAAACAACAACAACAACAACGTCAAATAAACAACAACAACAACAACAATAACAACAACAACAACAACGTCAAATAAACAACAACAACAACAACGTCAATTAAACAACAACATCAACGTCAAATAAACAACAACAACAAAAACGTCAAATAAACAACAACAACAACAACATCAACAACAACAACTACGTCAAATAAACAACAACAACAACATTAAATAAACAATAACAACAACAACAACGTCAAATAAACAACAACAACAACGTCAAATAAAAAACAACAACAACGTCAAATAAACAACAA
>OX451739.1:469472887-469507887 GCA_948472305.1 Vicia faba
ACAACAACAATGTCAAATAAACAACAACAACAACGTCAAATAAACAACAACAAAAACAACGTCAACAACAACAACAACGTCAAATAACCAACAACAACAACAACGTCAACAACAACAACAACAACGTCAAATAAACAACAACAACAATGTCAAATAAACAATAACAACAACAACAATAATGTCAAATAAACGACAACAACAACAACAACGTCAAATAAACAACAACAACAACAACAACACCGTCAAAAACAACAACAACGTCAAATAAACAACAACAACAACAACGTCAAATAAACAACAACAACAACAACGTCAAATAAACAACAACAACAACAACAATAACAACAACAACAACAACAACAACAACAACGTCAAATAAACAACAACAACAACGCCAATTAAACAACAACAACAACAACGTCAAATAAAAAACAACAAAACCAACAACAACATCAACGACAACAAAAACGTCAAATAAACAACAACAACAACAACATCAACAACAACAACTACGTCAAATAAACGACAACAACAATGTTAAATAAACAATAACAACAACAACAACATCAAATAAACAACAACAACAACAACATCAAATAAGCAACAACAACAACAACGTCAAATAAACAACAACAACAACAATAACAACAACAACAACGTCAAATAAACAACAACCACAACAACAACGTCAATTAAACAACAACAACTACGTCAAATAAACAACAACAACAACGTCAAATAAACAATAACAACAACAACAACAACAACAACGTCAAAAACAACAACGTCAAATAAACAACAACAACAACAACGTCAAATAAACAACAACAATGTCAAATAAACAACAAAAACAACGTCAACAACAACAACAACAACAATGTCAAATAAACAACAACTTCGACAACAACAACTACGTCGACAACAACAACTACGTCAAATAAACAACAACGTAAAATAAACAACAAAAACAACTATGTCAACAACAACAACAACGTCAAATAAACAACAACATCAACAACGTCAAATAAACAACAACAACAACGTCAATAACAACAAGAATGTCAAGTAAACAATAACAACAACAATAATGTCAAATAAACAACAACAACAACAACGTCAATAACAACAACAACAACGTCAAAAAAACAACGTCAACAACAACAACAACGTGAAATAAAAACAAAAACTATGTCAACAACAACAACAACATCAAATAAACAACAACAACAACAACGTCAACAACAACAACGTCAAATAAACAAAAACAACAATAACAACGTCAAATAAACAACAACAACAACAACACCGTCAAATAAACAACAACAACGTCAAATAAACAACAACACCAATGTTAAATAAACAACAACAACAACAACGTCAAATAAACAACAACAACAACGTCAACAACAACAACAACAACGTCAAATAAACAACAACAACAACAACTATGTCAACAACAACAACAACGTCAAATAAACAACAACAACAACAACGTCAACAACAACAACAACGTCAAATAAACAACAACAACAACAACGTCAAATAAATAACAACAACAACAACACCGTAAAATAAACAACAACAACAACAACGTCAAATAAACAACAACAACGTCAAATAAACAACAACAAAAACAACGTCAACAACAACAACAACGTCAAATAAACAATAACAACAACAACGTCAACAACAACAACAACAACGTTAAATAAACAACAACAACAACAACGTCAAATAAACAATAACAACAACAACAACAATGTCAAATAAACAACAACAACAACGTCAAATAAACAACAACAACAACAACGTCAAATAAACAACAACAACAACAACAACGTCAAATAAACAACAACAACAACAACGTCAAATAAACAACAACAACAACAATAACAACAACAACAACAACAACGTCAAATAAACAACAACAACGTCAATTAAACAACAACAACAACGTCAAATAAACAACAACAAAAACAACAACAACATCAACAACAACAAAAACGTCAAATAAAAAACAACAACAACAACATCAACAACAACAACTACGTCAAATAAACAACAACAACAACGTTAAATAAACAATAACAACAACAACAACGTCAAATAAACAACAACAACAACGTCAAATAAAAAACAACAACAACGTTAAATAAACAACAACAACAACGTCAACAACAACAATGTCAAATAAACAACAACAACAACAACGTCGACAACAACAACTACGTCAAATAAACAACAACAACGTCAAATAAACAACAACAACAACAACAACAACGTCAAATAAACAACAACAACAACAACTACGTCAACAACAACAACAACGTCAAATAAACAACAACAACAACAACGTCAAATAAACAACAACAACAACAACAACGTCAATAACAACAACAACGTCAATAACAACAACAACGTCAAGTAAACAACAACAACAGCAACAACAACGTCAAATAAACAACAACAACAACAACAACGTCAAATAAACAACAACAACAACAATAACAATGTCAAATAAACAACAACAACAATAACACCGTCAACAACAACAACAATGTCAAATAAACAACAACAACAACAATGTCAAATAAACAACAACAACAACGTCAAGTAAACAACAACAACAACAACAACGTCAAATAAACAACAACAACAACAACAACAACAACGTCAAGTAAACAACAACAACAACGTCAAATAAACAACAACAGCAACAACGTCAACAACAACAACAACAACAACGTCAAATAAATAATAACAACAACAACAATGTCAAATAAACAACAACAACAACGTCAAATAAACAATAACAACAACAACAACGTCAAAAACAACAACGTCAAATAAACAACAACAACAACAACGTCAAATAAACAACAACAACGTCAAATAAACAACAAAAACAACGTCAACAACAACAACAACAATGTCAAATAAACAACAACAACAACAATAACAACAACGTCGACAACAACAACTACGTCAAATAAACAACAACAACAACAACGTAAAATAAACAACAAAAACAACTATGTCAACAACAACAACGTCAAATAAACAACAACATCAACAACGTCAAATAAACAACAACAACAACGTCAATAACAACAAGAATGTCAAGTAAACAATAACAACAACAATAATGTCAAATAAACAACAACAACAACAACGTCAATAACAACAACAACAACGTCAAAAAAACAACGTCAACAACAACAACAACGTGAAATAAAAACAAAAACTATGTCAACAACAACAACAACATCAAATAAACAACAACAACAACAACAACGTCAACAACAACAACGTCAAATAAACAAAAACAACAATAACAACGTCAAATAAACAACAACAACAACACCGTCAAATAAACAACAACAACGTCAAATAAACAACAACACCAATGTTAAATAAACAACAACAACAACGTCAAATAAACAACAACAACAACGTCAACAACAACAACAACAACGTCAAATAAACAACAACAACAACAACTATGTCAACAACAACAACAACGTCAAATAAACAACAACAACAACAACGTCAACAACAACAACAACGTCAAATAAACAACAACAACAACAACGTCAAATAAATAACAACAACAACAACACCGTAAAATAAACAACAACAACAACAACAACGTCAAATAAACAACAACAACAACGTCAAATAAACAACAACAAAAACAACGTCAACAACAACAACAACGTCAAATAAACAACAACAACAACAACGTCAACAACAACAACAACAACGTTAAATAAACAACAACAACAACGTCAAATAAACAATAACAACAACAACAACAATGTCAAATAAACAACAACAACAACAACGTCAAATAAACAACAACAACAACAACGTCAAATAAACAACAACAACAACAACAAAGTCAAATAAACAACAACAACAACAACGTCAAATAAACAACAACAACAACAATAACAACAACAACAACAACGTCAAATAAACAACAACAACAACAACGTCAATTAAACAACAACAACGTCAAATAAACAACAACAAAAACAACAACAACATCAACAACAACAAAAACGTCAAATAAAAAACAACAACAACAACATCAACAACAACAACTACGTCAAATAAACAACAACAACAACGTTAAATAAACAATAACAACAACAACAACGTCAAATAAACAACAACAACAACGTCAAATAAAAAACAACAACAACGTTAAATAAACAACAACAACAACGTCAACAACAACAATGTCAAATAAACAACAACAACAACAACAACGTCGACAACAACAACTACGTCAAATAAACAACAACAACGTCAAATAAACAACAACAATAACAACGTCAAATAAACAACAACAACAACTACGTCAACAACAACAACAACGTCAAATAAACAACAACAACAACAACGTCAAATAAACAACAACAACAACAACAACGTCAATAACAACAACAACGTCAAGTAAACAACAACAACAGCAACAACAACGTCAAATAAACAACAACAACAACAACGTCAAATAAACAACAACAACAACAATAACAATGTCAAATAAACAACAACAACAATAACACCGTCAACAACAACAACAATGTCAAATAAACAACAACAACAACAATGTCAAATAAACAACAACAACAACGTCAAGTAAACAACAACAACAACAACAACGTCAAATAAATAACAACAACAACAACAACGTCAAGTAAACAACAACAACAACAACGTCAAATAAACAACAACAGCAACAACGTCAACAACAACAACAACAACAACGTCAAATAAATAATAACAACAACAACAATGTCAAATAAATAACAACAACAACGTCAAATAAACAACAACAACAACGTCAAATAAAAAACAACAACAACGTCAAATAAACAACAACAACAACGTCAACAACAACAACAACGTCAAATAAACAACAACAAAAACAACAACAACATCAACAACAACAAAAACGTCAAATAAACAACAACAACAACGTCAAATAAACAACAACAACAACGTCAAATAAACAACAACAACAACGTCAAATAAACAACAACAACAACAACAATAACAACAACAACAACGTCAAATAAATAACAACAACAACAACAACGTCAATTAAACAACAACAACAACAACGTCAAATAAACACAACAAAAACAACAACAACGTCAAGTAAACAACAAAAACAACGTCAACAACAACAACAATGTCAAATAAACAACAACAACAACAATAACAACAACGTCGACAACAACAACTACGTCAAATAAACAACAACAACAACAACGTAAAATAAACAACAAAAACAACTATGTCAACAACAACAACAACGTCAAATAAACAACAACATCAACAACGTCAAATAAACAACAACAACAACGTCAATAACAACAACAATGTCATGTAAACAACAACAACAACAACGTCAAATAAACAACAACGTCAACAACAACAACAACGTGAAATAAAAACAAAAACTATGTCAACAACAACAACAACATCAAATAAACAACAACAACAACAACAACAACGTCAAATAAACAAAAACAACAACAACGTCAAATAAACAACAACAACGTCAAATAAACAACAAAAACAACGTCAACAACAACAACAACAACAATGTCAAATAAACAACAACAACAACAATAACAACAACGTCGACAACAACAACTACGTCAAATAAACAACAACAACAACAACAACGTAAAATAAACAACAAAAACAACTATGTCAACAACAACAACAACGTCAAATAAACAACAACATCAACAACGTCAAATAAACAACAACAACAACGTCAATAACAACAAGAATGTCAAGTAAACAACAACAACAACAATAATGTCAAATAAACAACAACAACAACAACGTCAATAACAACAACAACAACGTCAAAAAAACAACGTCAACAACAACAACAACGTGAAATAAAAACAAAAACTATGTCAACAACAACAACAACATCAAATAAACAACAACATCAACAACGTCAACAACAACAACGTCAAATAAACAAAAACAACAATAACAACGTCAAATAAACAACAACAACAACAACAACACCGTCAAATAAACAACAACAACGTCAAATAAACAACAACACCAATGTTAAATAAACAACAACAACAACGTCAAATAAACAACAACAACAACAACGTCAACAACAACAACAACAACGTCAAATAAACAACAACAACAACAACTATGTCAACAACAACAACAACGTCAAATAAACAACAACAACAACAACAACGTCAACAACAACAACAACGTCAAATAAACAACAACAACAACAACGTCAAATAAATAACAACAACAACAACACCGTAAAATAAACAACAACAACAACAACGTCAAATAAACAACAACAACAACGTCAAATAAACAACAACAAAAACAACGTCAACAACAACAACAACGTCAAATAAACAACAACAACAACAACGTCAACAACAACAACAACGTTAAATAAACAACAACAACAACGTCAAATAAACAATAACAACAACAACAACAATGTCAAATAAATAACAACAACAACAACGTCAAATAAACAACAACAACAACAACGTCAAATAAACAACAACAACAACAACAACGTCAAATAAACAACAACAACAACAACGTCAAATAAACAACAACAACAACAATAACAACAACAACAACAACAACGTCAAATAAACAACAACAACAACAACGTCAATTAAACAACAACAACAACAACGTCAAATAAACAACAACAAAAACAACAACAACATCAACAACAACAAAAACGTCAAATAAAAAACAACAACAACAACATCAACAACAACAACTACGTCAAATAAACAACAACAACAACGTTAAATAAACAATAACAACAACAACAACGTCAAATAAACAACAACAACAACGTCAAATAAAAAACAACAACAACGTTAAATAAACAACAACAACAACGTCAACAACAACAATGTCAAATAAACAACAACAAAAACAACGTCGACAACAACAACTACGTCAAATAAACAACAACAACGTCAAATAAACAACAACAACAACTACGTCAACAATAACAACAACGTCAAATAAACAACAACAACAACAACGTCAAATAAACAACAACAACAACAACGTCAATAACAACAACAACGTCAATAACAACAACAACGTCAAGTAAACAACAACAACAGCAACAACAACGTCAAATAAACAACAACAACAACAACGTCAAATAAACAACAACAACAACAATAACAATGTCAAATAAACAACAACAACAATAACACCGTCAACAACAACAACAATGTCAAATAAACAACAACAACAACAATGTCAAATAAACAACAACAACAACAACGTCAAGTAAACAACAACAACAACAACAACGTCAAATAAACAACAACAACAACAACAACAACAACGTCAAGTAAACAACAACAACAACGTCAAATAAACAACAACAGCAACAACGTCAACAACAACAACAACAACAACGTCAAATAAATAATAACAACAACAACAATGTCAAATAAATAACAACAACAACGTCAAATAAACAACAACAACAACAACAACGTCAACAACAACAACAACATAGTCAAATAAATAACAACAACAACAACAACATCAATTAAACAACAACAACAACGTCAAATAAACAACAACAAAAACAACAACAACATCAACAACAACAAAAACGTCAAATAAACAACAACAACAACGTCAAATAAACAACAACAACAACGTCAAATAAACAACAACAACAACAACAATAACAACAACAACAACGTCAAATAAATAACAACAACAACAACAACGTCAATTAAACAACAACAACAACGTCAAATAAACACAACAAAAACAACAACAACGTCAAGTAAACAACAAAAACAACGTCAACAACAACAACAATGTCAAATAAACAACAACATCAACAATAACAACAACGTCGACAACAACAACTACGTCAAATAAACAACAACAACAACAACGTAAAATAAACAACAAAAACAACTATGTCAACAACAACAACGTCAAATAAACAACAACATCAACAACGTCAAATAAACAACAACAACAACGTCAATAACAACAACAATGTCATGTAAACAACAACAACAACAACGTCAAATAAACAACAACGTCAACAACAACAACAACGTCAAATAAAAACAAAAACTATGTCAACAACAACAACAACATCAAATAAACAACAACAAAAACAACAACAACGTCAACAACAACAACGTCAAATAAACAAAAACAACAATAACAACGTCAAATAAACAACAACAACAAAAACACCGTCAAATAAACAACAACAACAACGTCAAATAAACAACAACAACAATGTTAAATAAACAACAACAACAACGTCAAATAAACAACAACAACAACGTCAACAACAACAATAACAACAACGTCAAATAAACAACAACAACAACAACTATGTCAACAACAACAACGTCAAATAAACAACAACAACAACAACAACGTCAACAACAACAACAACGTCAAATAAACAACAACAACAACAACGTCAAATAAATAACAACAACAACAACACCGTCAAATAAACAACAACAACAACAACGTCAAATAAACAACAACAAAAACAACGTCAACAACAACAACAACGTCAAATAAACAACAACAACAACAACGTTAACAACAACAACAACAACGTCAAATAAACAACAACAACAATGTCAAATAAACAACAACAACAACAACAACGTCAAATAAACAACAACAACGTCAACAACAACAACAACAACGTCAAATAAACAACAACATCAACAACGTCAAATAAACAACAACAACAACGTCAAATAAACAACAACAACAACAACAACAATAACAACAACAACAACAACAATGTCAAATAAACAACAACAACAACAACGTCAATTAAACAACAACAACAACAACGTCAAATAAACAAATAACAACAACAACATCAACAACAACAACTACGTCAAATAAACGACAACAACAACGTTAAATAAACAATAACAACAACAACAACAACATCAAATAAACAACAACAACAACAACATCAAATAAACAACAACAACAACAACGTCAAATAAACAACAACAACAACAACAATAACAACAACAACAACGTCAAATAAACAACAACCACAACAACAACGTCAATTAAACAACAACAACAACGTCAAATAAACAACAACGTCAACAACAACAACAACGTGAAATAAAAACAAAAACTATGTCAACAACAACAACAACATCAAATAAACAACAACAACAACAACGTCAACAACAACAACATCAAATAAACAAAAACAACAATAACAACGTCAAATAAACAACAACAACAACAAAAACACCGTCAAATAAACAACAACAACAACAACGTCAAATAAACAACAACAACAATGTTAAATAAACAACAACAACAACGTCAAATAAACAACAACAACAACGTCAACAACAACGACAACAATAACGTCAAATAAACAACAACAACAACAACAACTATGTCAACAACAACAACGTCAAATAAACAACAACAACAACAACAACGTCAACAACAACAACAACGTCAAATAAACAACAACAACAACGTCAAATAAATAACAACAACAACAACACCGTCAAATAAACAACAACAACAACAACGTCAAATAAACAACAACAACGTCAAATAAACAACAACAAAAACAATGTCAACAACAACAACAACGTCAAATAAACAACAACAACAACAACGTCAACAACAACAACAACAACAACGTCAAATAAACAACAACAACAATGTCAAATAAACAACAACAACAACAACGTCAAATAAACAACAACAACAACAACAACGTCAACAACAACAACAACGTCAAATAAACAACAACAACAACAACGTCAAATAAACAACAACAACAACGTCAAATAAACAACAACAACAACAACAATAACAACAACAACAACAACAACAACAACAACAACAACAACGTCAAATAAACAACAACAACAACGTCAATTAAACAACAACAACAACAACGTCAAATAAACAACAACAAAACCAACAACAACATCAACGACAACAAAAACGTCAAATAAACAACAACAACAACAACATCAACAACAACAACTACGTCAAATAAACGACAACAACAACGTTAAATAAACAATAACAACAACAACAACAACATCAAATAAATAACAACAACAACAACATGAAATAAACAACAACAACAACAACGTCAAATAAACAACAACAACAACAACAATAACAACAACAACAACGTCAAATAAACAACAACCACAACAACAACGTCAATTAAACAACAACAACAACGTCAAATAAACAACAACAAAAACAATAATAACATCAACAACAACAAAAACGTCAAATAAACAACAACAACAACAACATCAACAACAACAACTACGTCAAATAAACAACAACAATAACGTCAAATAAACAATAACAACAACAACAACGTCAACAACAACAACGTCAAATAAACAACGTCAAATAAACAACAACAACAACAACGTCAAATAAACAACAACAACGTCAAATAAACAACAAAAACAACGTCAACAACAACAACAACAACAATGTCAAATAAACAACAACAACAACAATAACAACAACGTCGACAACAACAACTACGTCAAATAAACAAAAACAACAACGTAAAATAAACAACAAAAACAACTATGTCAACAACAACAACAACGTCAAATAAACAACAACATCAACAACGTCAATTAAACAACAACAACAACAACGTCAATAACAACAAAAATGTCAAGTAAACAACAACAACAACAATAATGTCAAATAAACAACAACAACAACAACGTCAATAACAACAACAACAACGTCAAAAAAACAACGTCAACAACAACAACAACGTGAAATAAATACAAAAACTATGTCAACAACAACAACAACATCAAATAAACAACAACAACAACAACGTCAACAACAACAACGTCAAATAAACAAAAACAACAATAACAACGTCAAATAAACAACAACAACAACAACAACACCGTCAAATAAACAACAACAACAACGTCAAATAAACAACAACAACAATGTTAAATAAACAACAACAACAACGTCAAATAAACAACAACAACAACGTCAACAACAACAACAACAACGTCAAATAAACAACAACAACTACTATGTCAACAACAACAACAACGTCAAATAAACAACAACAACAACAACAACAACGTCAACAACAATAACAACGTCAAATAAACAACAACAACAACAACGTCAAATAAATAACAACAACAACAACACCGTAAAATAAACAACAACAACAACAACGTCAAATAAACAACAACAACGTCAAATAAACAACAAAAACAACGTCAACAACAACAACAACAACAATGACAAATAAACAACAACAACAACAATAACAACAACGTCGACAACAACAACTACGTCAAATAAACAACAACAACAACAACGTAAAATAAACAACAAAAACAACTATGTCAACAACAACAACAACGTCAAATAAACAACAACATCAACAACGTCAAATAAACAACAACAACAACGTCAATAACAACAAGAATGTCAAGTAAACAATAACAACAACAATAATGTCAAATAAACAACAACAACAACAACAACGTCAATAACAACAACAACAACAACGTCAAAAAAACAACGTCAACAACAACAACAACGTGAAATAAAAACAAAAACTATGTCAACAACAACAACAACATCAAATAAACAACAACAACAACGTCAACAACAACAACGTCAAATAAACAAAAACAACAATAACAACGTCAAATAAACAACAACAACAACAACACCGTCAAATAAACAACAACAACGTCAAATAAACAACAACACCAATGTTAAATAAACAACAACAACAACGTCAAATAAACAACAACAACAACAACGTCAACAACAACAACAACAACGTCAAATAAACAACAACAACAACAACTATGTCAACAACAACAACAACGTCAAATAAACAACAACAACAACAACAACGTCAACAACAACAACAACGTCAAATAAACAACAACAACAACGTCAAATAAATAACAACAACAACAACACCGTAAAATAAACAACAACAACAACAACGTCAAATAAACAACAACAACAACGTCAAATAAACAACAACAAAAACAACGTCAACAACAACAACAACGTCAAATAAACAACAACAACAACGTCAACAACAACAACAACAACGTTAAATAAACAACAACAACAACGTCAAATAAACAATAACAACAGCAACAACAATGTCAAATAAACAACAACAACAACAACGTCAAATAAACAACATCAACAACACTGTCAAATAAACAACAACAACAACAACGTCAAATAAACAACAACAACAACAACGTCAAATAAACAACAACAACAACAACAATAACAACAACAACAACAACAACGTCAAATAAACAACAACAACAACAACGTCAATTAAACAACAACAACAACGTCAAATAAACAACAACAAAAACAACAACAACATCAACAACAACAACAAAAACGTCAAATAAAAAACAACAACAACAACAACAACTACGTCAAATAAACAACAACAACAACGTTAAATAAACAATAACAACAACAACAACGTCAAATAAACAACAACAACAACGTCAAATAAAAAACAACAACAACGTTAAATAAACAACAACAACAACGTCAACAACAACAATGTCAAATAAACAACAATAACAACAACGTCGACAACAACAACTACGTCAAATAAACAACAACAACGTCAAATAAACAACAACAACAACAACGTCAAATAAACAACAACAACAACTACGTCAACAACAACAACAACGTCAAATAAACAACAACAACAACAACGTCAAATAAACAACAACAACAACAACGTCAAATAAACAACAACAACAACAACGTCAATAACAACAACAACGTCAATAACAACAACAACGTCAAGTAAACAACAACAACAGCAACAACAACGTCAAATAAACAACAACAACAACAACGTCAAATAAACAACAACAACAACAATAACAATGTCAAATAAACAACAACAACAATAACACCGTCAACAACAACAACAATGTCAAATAAACAACAACAACAACAATGTCAAATAAACAACAACAACAACGTCAAGTAAACAACAACAACAACAACAACGTCAAATAAACAACAACAACAACAACAACGTCAAGTAAACAACAACAACAACGTCAAATAAACAACAACAGCAACAACGTCAACAACAACAACAACAACGTCAAATAAATAATAACAACAACAACAATGTCAAATAAATAACAACAACAACGTCAAATAAACAACAACAACAACAACAACGTCAACAACAACAACAACAACGTCAAATAAATAACAACAACAACAACAACATCAATTAAACAACAACAACAACGTCAAATAAACAACAACAAAAACAACAACAACATCAACAACAACAAAAACGTCAAATAAACAACAACAACAACGTCAAATAAACAACAACAACAACGTCAAATAAACAACAACAACAACAACAACAATAACAACAACAACAACGTCAAATAAATAACAACAACAACAACAACGTCAATTAAACAACAACAACAACAACGTCAAATAAACACAACAAAAACAACAACAACGTCAAGTAAACAACAAAAACAACGTCAACAACAACAACAATGTCAAATAAACAACAACAACAACAATAACAACAACGTCGACAACAACAACTACGTCAAATAAACAACAACAACAACAACGTAAAATAAACAACAAAAACAACTATGTCAACAACAACAACAACGTCAAATAAACAACAACATCAACAACGTCAAATAAACAACAACAACAACGTCAATAACAACAACAATGTCATGTAAACAACAACAACAACAACGTCAAATAAACAACAACGTCAACAACAACAACAACGTGAAATAAAAACAAAAACTATGTCAACAACAACAACAACATCAAATAAACAACAACAACAACAACAACAACGTCAACAACAACAACGTCAAATAAACAAAAACAACAATAACAACGTCAAATAAACAACAACAACAAAAACACCGTCAAATAAACAACAACAACAACGTCAAATAAACAACAACAACAATGTTAAATAAACAACAACAACAACGTCAAATAAAAAACAACAACAACGTCAACAACAACAATAACAACAACGTCAAATAAACAACAACAACAACTATGTCAACAACAACAACGTCAAATAAACAACAATAACAACAACAACGTCAACAACAACAACAACGTCAAATAAACAACAACAACAACAACGTCAAATAAATAACAACAACAACAACACCGTCAAATAAACAACAACAACAACAACGTCAAATAAACAACAACAAAAACAACGTCAACAACAACAACAACGTCAAATAAACAACAACAACAACAACGTCAACAACAACAACAACGTCAAATAAACAACAACAACAATGTCAAATAAACAACAACAACAACAACGTCAAATAAACAACAACAACGTCAACAACAACAACAACGTCAAATAAACAACAACATCAACAACGTCAAATAAACAACAACAACAACAACGTCAAATAAACAACAACAACAACAACAACAATAACAACAACAACAACAACAACAACAATGTCAAATAAACAACAACAACAACAACGTCAATTAAACAACAACAACAACAACGTCAAATAAACAAATAACAACAACAACATCAACAACAACAACTACGTCAAATAAACGACAACAACAACGTTAAATAAACAATAACAACAACATCAAATAAACAACAACAACAACAACATCAAATAAACAACAACAACAACAACGTCAAATAAACAAAAACAACAACAACAATAACAACAACAACAACGTCAAATAAACAACAACCACAACAACAACGTCAATTAAACAACAACAACAACGTCAAATAAACAACAACGTCAACAACAACAACAACGTGAAATAAAAACAAAAACTATGTCAACAACAACAACAACAACATCAAATAAACAACAACAACAACAACAACGTCAACAACAACAACGTCAAATAAACAAAAACAACAATAACAACGTCAAATAAACAACAACAACAACAAAAACACCGTCAAATAAACAACAACAACAACAACGTCAAATAAACAACAACAACAATGTTAAATAAACAACAACAACAACGTCAAATAAACAACAACAACAACGTCAACAACAACGACAACAATAACGTCAAATAAACAACAACAACAACAACTATGTCAACAACAACAACGTCAAATAAACAACAACAACAACAACAACAACGTCAACAACAACAACAACGTCAAATAAACAACAACAACAACGTCAAATAAATAACAACAACAACAACACCGTCAAATAAACAACAACAACAACAACGTCAAATAAACAACAACAACGTCAAATAAACAACAACAAAAACAATGTCAACAACAACAACAACGTCAAATAAACAACAACAACAACAATGTCAACAACAACAACAACAACAACGTCAAATAAACAACAACAACAATGTCAAATAAACAACAACAACAACGGCAAATAAACAACAACAACAACAACAACGTCAACAACAACAACAACGTCAAATAAACAACAACAACAACAACGTCAAATAAACAACAACAACAACAACGTCAAATAAACAACAACAACAACAACAATAACAACAACAACAACAACAACAACAACAACAACAACGTCAAATAAACAACAACAACAACGTCAATTAAACAACAACAACAACAACGTCAAATAAACAACAACAAAACCAACAACAACATCAACGACAACAAAAACGTCAAATAAACAACAACAACAACAACAACATCAACAACAACAACTACGTCAAATAAACGACAACAACAACGTTAAATAAACAATAACAACAACAACAACAACATCAAATAAATAACAACAACAACAACATGAAATAAACAACAACAACAACAACGTCAAATAAACAACAACAACAACAACAATAACAACAACAACAACGTCAAATAAACAACAACCACAACAACAACGTCAATTAAACAACAACAACAACGTCAAATAAACAACAACAAAAACAATAATAACATCAACAACAACAAAAACGTCAAATAAACAACAACAACAACAACATCAACAACAACAACTACGTCAAATAAACAACAACAATAACGTCAAATAAACAATAACAACAACAACAACGTCAACAACAACAACGTCAAATAAACAACGTCAAATAAACAACAACAACAACAACGTCAAATAAACAACAACAACGTCAAATAAACAACAAAAACAACGTCAACAACAACAACAACAACAATGTCAAATAAACAACAACAACAACAATAACAACAACGTCGACAACAACAACTACGTCAAATAAACAACAACAACAACGTAAAATAAACAACAAAAACAACTATGTCAACAACAACAACAACGTCAAATAAACAACAACATCAACAACGTCAATTAAACAACAACAACAACAACGTCAATAACAACAAAAATGTCAAGTAAACAACAACAACAACAATAATGTCAAATAAACAACAACAACAACAACGTCAATAACAACAACAACAACGTCAAAAAAACAACGTCAACAACAACAACAACGTGAAATAAATACAAAAACTATGTCAACAACAACAACAACATCAAATAAACAACAACAACAACAACGTCAACAACAACAACGTCAAATAAACAAAAACAACAATAACAACGTCAAATAAACAACAACAACAACAACAACACCGTCAAATAAACAACAACAACAACGTCAAATAAACAACAACAACAATGTTAAATAAACAACAACAACAACGTCAAATAAACAACAACAACAACGTCAACAACAACAACAACAACGTCAAATAAACAACAACAACAACTATGTCAACAACAACAACAACGTCAAATAAACAACAACAACAACAACAACAACGTCAACAACAACAACAACGTCAAATAAACAACAACAACAACAACGTCAAATAAATAACAACAACAACAACACCGTAAAATAAACAACAACAACAACAACGTCAAATAAACAACAACAACGTCAAATAAACAACAAAAACAACGTCAACAACAACAACAACAACAATGACAAATAAACAACAACAACAACAATAACAATAACGTCGACAACAACAACTACGTCAAATAAACAACAACAACAACAACAACAACGTAAAATAAACAACAAAAACAACTATGTCAACAACAGCAACAACGTCAAATAAACAACAACATCAACAACGTCAAATAAACAACAACAACAACGTCAATAACAACAAGAATGTCAAGTAAACAATAACAACAACAATAATGTCAAATAAACAACAACAACAACAACAACGTCAATAACAACAACAACAACAACAACGTCAAAAAAACAACGTCAACAACAACAACAACGTGAAATAAAAACAAAAACTATGTCAACAACAACAACAACATCAAATAAACAACAACAACAACGTCAACAACAACAACGTCAAATAAACAAAAACAACAATAACAACGTCAAATAAACAACAACAACAACAACACCGTCAAATAAACAACAACAACGTCAAATAAACAACAACACCAATGTTAAATAAACAACAACAACAACGTCAAATAAACAACAACAACAACGTCAACAACAACAACAACAACGTCAAATAAACAACAACAACAACAACTATGTCAACAACAACAACAACGTCAAATAAACAACAACAACAACAACAACAACGTCAACAACAACAACAACGTCAAATAAACAACAACAACAACAACAACATCAAATAAATAACAACAACAACAACACCGTAAAATAAACAACAACAACAACAACGTCAAATAAACAACAACAACAATGTCAAATAAACAACAACAAAAACAACGTCAACAACAACAACAACGTCAAATAAACAACAACAACAACGTCAACAACAACAACAACAACGTTAAATAAACAACAACAACAACGTCAAATAAACAATAACAACAGCAACAACAATGTCAAATAAACAACAACAACAACAACGTCAAATAAACAACAACAACAACACTGTCAAATAAACAACAACAACAACAACAACGTCAAATAAACAACAACAACAACAACGTCAAATAAACAACAACAACAACAACAATAACAACAACAACAACAACAACAACGTCAAATAAACAACAACAACAACAACGTCAATTAAACAACAACAACAACGTCAAATAAACAACAACAAAAACAACAACAACATCAACAACAACAACAAAAACGTCAAATAAAAAACAACAACAACAACATCAACAACAACAACTACGTCAAATAAACAACAACAACAACGTTAAATAAACAATAACAACAACAACAACGTCAAATAAACAACAACAACAACGTCAAATAAAAAACAACAACAACGTTAAATAAACAACAACAACAACGTCAACAACAACAATGTCAAATAAACAACAACAACAACAACGTCGACAACAACAACTACGTCAAATAAACAACAACAACGTCAAATAAACAACAACAACAACAACGTCAAATAAACAACAACAACAACTACGTCAACAACAACAACAACGTCAAATAAACAACAACAACAACAACGTCAAATAAACAACAACAACAACAACGTCAATAACAACAACAACGTCAATAACAACAACAACGTCAAGTAAACAACAACAACAGCAACAACAACGTCAAATAAACAACAACAACAACAACGTCAAATAAACAACAACAACAACAATAACAATGTCAAATAAACAACAACAACAATAACACCGTCAACAACAACAACAATGTCAAATAAACAACAACAACAACAATGTCAAATAAACAACAACAACAACGTCAAGTAAACAACAACAACAACAACAATGTCAAATAAACAACAACAACAACAACAACGTCAAGTAAACAACAACAACAACGTCAAATAAACAACAACAGCAACAACGTCAACAACAACAACAACAACAACAACGTCAAATAAATAATAACAACAACAACAATGTCAAATAAATAACAACAACAACGTCAAATAAACAACAACAACAACAACAACGTCAACAACAACAACAACGTCAAATAAATAACAACAACAACAACAACATCAATTAAACAACAACAACAACGTCAAATAAACAACAACAAAAACAACAACAACATCAACGTCAAATAAACAACAACAACAACGTCAAATAAACAACAACAACAACAACGTCAAATAAACAACAACAACAACAACAATAACAACAACAACAACGTCAAATAAATAACAACAACAACAACAACGTCAATTAAACAACAACAACAACGTCAAATAAACACAACAAAAACAACAACAACGTCAAGTAAACAACAAAAACAACGTCAACAACAACAACAATGTCAAATAAACAACAACAACAACAATAACAACAACGTCGACAACAACAACTACGTCAAATAAACAACAACAACAACAACGTAAAATAAATAACAAAAACAACTATGTCAACAACAACAACAACGTCAAATAAACAACAACATCAACAACGTCAAATAAACAACAACAACAACGTCAATAACAACAACAATGTCATGTAAACAACAACAACAACAACGTCAAATAAACAACAACGTCAACAACAACAACAACGTGAAATAAAAACAAAAACTATGTCAACAACAACAACAACATCAAATAAACAACAACAACAACAACGTCAACAACAACAACGTCAAATAAACAAAAACAACAACAACGTCAAATAAACAACAACAACGTCAAATAAACAACAAAAACAACGTCAACAACAACAACAACAACAATGTCAAATAAACAACAACAACAACAATAACAACAACGTCGACAACAACAACTACGTCAAATAAACAACAACAACAACAACGTAAAATAAACAACAAAAACAACTATGTCAACAACAACAACAACGTCAAATAAACAACAACATCAACAACGTCAAATAAACAACAACAACAACGTCAATAACAACAAGAATGTCAAGTAAACAACAACAACAACAATAATGTCAAATAAACAACAGCAACAACAACGTCAATAACAACAACAACAACGTCAAAAAAACAACGTCAACAACAACAACAACGTGAAATAAAAACAAAAACTATGTCAACAACAACAACAACATCAAATAAACAACAACAACAACAACGTCAACAACAACAACGTCAAATAAACAAAAACAACAATAACAACGTCAAATAAACAACAACAACAACACCGTCAAATAAACAACAACAACGTCAAATAAACAACAACACCAATGTTAAATAAACAACAACAACAACGTCAAATAAACAACAACAACAACAACGTCAACAACAACAACAACAACGTCAAATAAACAACAACAACAACAACTATGTCAACAACAACAACAACGTCAAATAAACAACAACAACAACAACAACGTCAACAACAACAACAACGTCAAATAAACAACAACAACAACAACGTCATATAAATAACAACAACAACAACACCGTAAAATAAACAACAACAACAACAACGTCAAATAAACAACAACAACAACGTCAAATAAACAACAACAAAAACAACGTCAACAACAACAACAACGTCAAATAAACAACAACAACAACAACGTCAACAACAACAACAACAACGTTAAATAAACAACAACAACAACGTCAAATAAACAATAACAACAACAACAACAATGTCAAATAAACAACAACAACAACAACGTCAAATAAACAACAACAACAACAACGTCAAATAAACAACAACAACAACAACGTCAAATAAACAACAACAACAACAACGTCAAATAAACAACAACAACAACAATAACAACAACAACAACAACAACGTCAAATAAACAACAACAACAACAACGTCAATTAAACAACAACAACAACAACGTCAAATAAACAACAACAAAAACAACAACAACATCAACAACAACAAAAACGTCAAATAAAAAACAACAACAACAACATCAACAACAACAACTACGTCAAATAAACAACAACAACAACGTTAAATAAACAATAACAACAACAACAACGTCAAATAAACAACAACAACAACGTCAAATAAAAAACAACAACAACGTTAAATAAACAACAACAACAACAACGTCAACAACAACAATGTCAAATAAACAACAACAAAAACAACGTCGACAACAACAACTACGTCAAATAAACAACAACAACGTCAAATAAACAACAACAACAACAACGTCAAATAAACAACAACAACAACTACGTCAACAACAACAACAACGTCAAATAAACAACAACAACAACAACGTCAAATAAACAACAACAACAACAACGTCAATAACAACAACAACGTCAATAACAACAACAACGTCAAGTAAACAACAACAACAGCAACAACAACGTCAAATAAACAACAACAACAACAACGTCAAATAAACAACAACAACAACAATAACAATGTCAAATAAACAACAACAACAATAACACCGTCAACAACAACAACAATGTCAAATAAACAACAACAACAACAATGTCAAATAAACAACAACAACAACAACGTCAAGTAAACAACAACAACAACAACAACAACGTCAAATAAACAACAACAACAACAACAACAACAACAACGTCAAGTAAACAACAACAACAACGTCAAATAAACAACAACAGCAACAACGTCAACAACAACAACAACAACAACGTCAAATAAACAACAACAGCAACAACGTCAACAACAACAACAACAACAACGTCAAATAAACAACAACAACAACAACAACAACATCAATTAAACAACAACAACAACGTCAAATAAACAACAACAAAAACAACAACAACATCAACAACAACAAAAACGTCAAATAAACAACAACAACAACGTCAAATAAACAACAACAACAACGTCAAATAAACAACAACAACAACAACAATAACAACAACAACAACGTCAAATAAATAACAACAACAACAACAACGTCAATTAAACAACAACAACAACGTCAAATAAACACAACAAAAACAACAACAACGTCAAGTAAACAACAAAAACAACGTCAACAACAACAACAATGTCAAATAAACAACAACAACAACAATAACAACAACGTCGACAACAACAACTACGTCAAATAAACAACAACAACAACAACAACGTAAAATAAACAACAAAAACAACTATGTCAACAACAACAACAACGTCAAATAAACAACAACATCAACAACGTCAAATAAACAACAACAACAACGTCAATAACAACAACAATGTCATGTAAACAACAACAACAACAACAACGTCAAATAAACAACAACGTCAACAACAACAACAACGTGAAATAAAAACAAAAACTATGTCAACAACAACAACAACATCAAATAAATAACAACAACAACAACAACAACGTCAACAACAACAACGTCAAATAAACAAAAACAACAATAACAACGTCAAATAAACAACAACAACAAAAACACCGTCAAATAAACAACAACAACAACGTCAAATAAACAACAACAACAAAAACACCGTCAAATAAACAACAACAACAACGTCAAATAAACAACAACAACAATGTTAAATAAACAACAACAACAACGTCAAATAAACAACAACAACAACAACAACGTCAAATAAACAACAACAACAATGTCAAATAAACAACAACAACAACAACGTCAAATAAACAACAACAACAACAACAACAACGTCAACAACAACAACAACGTCAAATAAACAACAACAACAACAACAACGTCAAATAAACAACAACAACAACAACGTCAAATAAACAACAACAACAACAACAATAACAACAACAACAACAACAACGTCAAATAAACAACAACAACAACGTCAATTAAACAACAACAACAACAACGTCAAATAAACAACAACAAAACCAACAACAACATCAACGACAACAAAAACGTCAAATAAACAACAACAACAACATCAACAACAACAACAACGTAAAATAAACGACAAAAACAACTATGTCAACAACAGCAACAACGTCAAATAAACAACAACATCAACAACGTCAAATAAACAACAACAACAACGTCAATAACAACAAGAATGTCAAGTAAACAATAACAACAACAATAATGTCAAATAAACAACAACAACAACAACAACGTCAATAACAACAACAACAACAACGTCAAAAAAACAACGTCAACAACAACAACAACGTGAAATAAAAACAAAAACTATGTCAACAACAACAACAACATCAAATAAACAACAACAACAACGTCAACAACAACAACGTCAAATAAACAAAAACAACAATAACAACGTCAAATAAACAACAACAACAACAACACCGTCAAATAAACAACAACAACGTCAAATAAACAACAACACCAATGTTAAATAAACAACAACAACAACGTCAAATAAACAACAACAACAACGTCAACAACAACAACAACAACGTCAAATAAACAACAACAACAACAACTATGTCAACAACAACAACAACGTCAAATAAACAACAACAACAACAACAACGTCAACAACAACAACAACGTCAAATAAACAACAACAACAACAACAACATCAAATAAATAACAACAACAACAACACCGTAAAATAAACAACAACAACAACAACGTCAAATAAACAACAACAACAATGTCAAATAAACAACAACAAAAACAACGTCAACAACAACAACAACGTCAAATAAACAACAACAACAACGTCAACAACAACAACAACAACGTTAAATAAACAACAACAACAACGTCAAATAAACAATAACAACAGCAACAACAATGTCAAATAAACAACAACAACAACAACGTCAAATAAACAACAACAACAACACTGTCAAATAAACAACAACAACAACAACAACGTCAAATAAACAACAACAACAACAACGTCAAATAAACAACAACAACAACAACAATAACAACAACAACAACAACAACAACGTCAAATAAACAACAACAACAACAACGTCAATTAAACAACAACAACAACGTCAAATAAACAACAACAAAAACAACAACAACATCAACAACAACAACAAAAACGTCAAATAAAAAACAACAACAACAACATCAACAACAACAACTACGTCAAATAAACAACAACAACAACGTTAAATAAACAATAACAACAACAACAACGTCAAATAAAAAACAACAACAACGTCAAATAAAAAACAACAACAACGTTAAATAAACAACAACAACAACGTCAACAACAACAATGTCAAATAAACAACAACAACAACAACGTCGACAACAACAACTACGTCAAATAAACAACAACAACGTCAAATAAACAACAACAACAACAACGTCAAATAAACAACAACAACAACTACGTCAACAACAACAACAACGTCAAATAAACAACAACAACAACAACGTCAAATAAACAACAACAACAACAACAACGTCAATAACAACAACAACGTCAATAACAACAACAACGTCAAGTAAACAACAACAACAGCAACAACAACGTCAAATAAACAACAACAACAACAACGTCAAATAAACAACAACAACAACAATAACAATGTCAAATAAACAACAACAACAATAAAACCGTCAACAACAACAACAATGTCAAATAAACAACAACAACAACAATGTCAAATAAACAACAACAACAACGTCAAGTAAACAACAACAACAACAACAACGTCAAATAAACAACAACAACAACAACAACGTCAAGTAAACAACAACAACAACGTCAAATAAACAACAACAGCAACAACGTCAACAACAACAACAACAACAACAACGTCAAATAAATAATAACAACAACAACAATGTCAAATAAATAACAACAACAACGTCAAATAAACAACAACAACAACAACAACGTCAACAACAACAACAACGTCAAATAAATAACAACAACAACAACAACATCAATTAAACAACAACAACAACGTCAAATAAACAACAACAAAAACAACAACAACATCAACGTCAAATAAACAACAACAACAACGTCAAATAAACAACAACAACAACGTCAAATAAACAACAACAACAACAACAATAACAACAACAACAACGTCAAATAAATAACAACAACAACAACAACGTCAATTAAACAACAACAACAACGTCAAATAAACACAACAAAAACAACAACAACGTCAAGTAAACAACAAAAACAACGTCAACAACAACAACAATGTCAAATAAACAACAACAACAACAATAACAACAACGTCGACAACAACAACTACGTCAAATAAACAACAACAACAACAACGTAAAATAAATAACAAAAACAACTATTTCAACAACAACAACAACGTCAAATAAACAACAACATCAACAACGTCAAATAAACAACAACAACAACGTCAATAACAACAACAATGTCATGTAAACAACAACAACAACAACGTCAAATAAACAACAACGTCAACAACAACAACAACGTGAAATAAAAACAAAAACTATGTCAACAACAACAACAACATCAAATAAACAACAACAACAACAACGTCAACAACAACAACGTCAAATAAACAAAAACAACAACAACGTCAAATAAACAACAACAACGTCAAATAAACAACAAAAACAACGTCAACAACAACAACAACAACAATGTCAAATAAACAACAACAACAACAATAACAACAACGTCGACAACAACAACTACGTCAAATAAACAACAACAACAACAACGTAAAATAAACAACAAAAACAACTATGTCAACAACAACAACAACGTCAAATAAACAACAACATCAACAACGTCAAATAAACAACAACAACAACGTCAATAACAACAAGAATGTCAAGTAAACAACAACAACAACAATAATGTCAAATAAACAACAGCAACAACAACGTCAATAACAACAACAACAACGTCAAAAAAACAACGTCAACAACAACAACAACGTGAAATAAAAACAAAAACTATGTCAACAACAACAACAACATCAAATAAACAACAACAACAACAACGTCAACAACAACAACGTCAAATAAACAAAAACAACAATAACAACGTCAAATAAACAACAACAACAACACCGTCAAATAAACAACAACAACGTCAAATAAACAACAACACCAATGTTAAATAAACAACAACAACAACGTCAAATAAACAACAACAACAACGTCAACAACAACAACAACAACGTCAAATAAACAACAACAACAACAACTATGTCAACAACAACAACAACGTCAAATAAACAACAACAACAACGTCAACAACAACAACAACGTCAAATAAACAACAACAACAACAACGTCAAATAAATAACAACAACAACAACACCGTAAAATAAACAACAACAACAACAACGTCAAATAAACAACAACAACAACGTCAAATAAACAACAACAAAAACAACGTCAACAACAACAACAACGTCAAATAAACAACAACAACAACAACGTCAACAACAACAACAACAACGTTAAATAAACAACAACAACAACGTCAAATAAACAATAACAACAACAACAACAATGTCAAATAAACAACAACAACAACAACGTCAAATAAACAACAACAACAACAACGTCAAATAAACAACAACAACAACAACGTCAAATAAACAACAACAACAACAACAACGTCAAATAAACAACAACAACAACAATAACAACAACAACAACAACAACGTCAAATAAACAACAACAACAACAACGTCAATTAAACAACAACAACAACGTCAAATAAACAACAACAAAAACAACAACAACATCAACAACAACAAAAACGTCAAATAAAAAACAACAACAACAACATCAACAACAACAACTACGTCAAATAAACAACAACAACAACGTTAAATAAACAATAAAAACAACAACAACGTCAAATAAACAACAACAACAACGTCAAATAAAAAACAACAACAACGTTAAATAAACAACAACAACAACAACGTCAACAACAACAATGTCAAATAAACAACAACAAAAACAACGTCGACAACAACAACTACGTCAAATAAACAACAACAACGTCAAATAAACAACAACAACAACAACGTCAAATAAACAACAACAACAACTACGTCAACAACAACAACAACGTCAAATAAACAACAACAACAACAACGTCAAATAAACAACAACAACAACAACGTCAATAACAACAACAACGTCAATAACAACAACAACGTCAAGTAAACAACAACAACAGCAACAACAACGTCAAATAAACAACAACAACAACAACGTCAAATAAACAACAACAACAACAATAACAATGTCAAATAAACAACAACAACAATAACACCGTCAACAACAACAACAATGTCAAATAAACAACAACAACAACAATGTCAAATAAACAACAACAACAACAACGTCAAGTAAACAACAACAACAACAACAACGTCAAATAAACAACAACAACAACAACAACAACGTCAAGTAAACAACAACAACAACGACAAATAAACAACAACAGCAACAACGTCAACAACAACAACAACAACGTCAAATAAACAACAACAGCAACAACGTCAACAACAACAACAACAACAACGTCAAATAAACAACAACAACAACAACAACAACATCAATTAAACAACAACAACAACGTCAAATAAACAACAACAAAAACAACAACAACATCAACAACAACAAAAACGTCAAATAAACAACAACAACAACGTCAAATAAACAACAACAACAACAACAACAACATCAATTAAACAACAACAACAACGTCAAATAAACAACAACAAAAACAACAACAACATCAACAACAACAAAAACGTCAAATAAACAACAACAACAACGTCAAATAAACAACAACAACAACGTCAAATAAACAACAACAACAACAACAATAACAACAACAACAACGTCAAATAAATAACAACAACAACAACAACAACGTCAATTAAACAACAACAACAACGTCAAATAAACACAACAAAAACAACAACAACGTCAAGTAAACAACAAAAACAACGTCAACAACAACAACAATGTCAAATAAACAACAACAACAACAATAACAACAACGTCGACAACAACAACTACGTCAAATAAACAACAACAACAACAACGTAAAATAAACAACAAAAACAACTATGTCAACAACAACAACAACGTCAAATAAACAACAACATCAACAACGTCAAATAAACAACAACAACAACGTCAATAACAACAACAATGTCATGTAAACAACAACAACAACAACAACGTCAAATAAACAACAACGTCAACAACAACAACAACGTGAAATAAAAACAAAAACTATGTCAACAACAACAACAACATCAAATAAATAACAACAACAACAACAACAACGTCAACAACAACAACGTCAAATAAACAAAAACAACAATAACAACGTCAAATAAACAACAACAACAAAAACACCGTCAAATAAACAACAACAACAACGTCAAATAAACAACAACAACAAAAACACCGTCAAATAAACAACAACAACAACGTCAAATAAACAACAACAACAATGTTAAATAAACAACAACAACAACGTCAAATAAACAACAACAACAACAACAACGTCAAATAAACAACAACAACAATGTCAAATAAACAACAACAACAACAACGTCAAATAAACAACAACAACAACAACAACAACGTCAACAACAACAACAACGTCAAATAAACAACAACAACAACAACAACGTCAAATAAACAACAACAACAACAACGTCAAATAAACAACAACAACAACAACAATAACAACAACAACAACAACAACGTCAAATAAACAACAACAACAACGTCAATTAAACAACAACAACAACAACGTCAAATAAACAACAACAAAACCAACAACAACATCAACGACAACAAAAACGTCAAATAAACAACAACAACAACATCAACAACAACAACTACGTCAAATAAACGACAACAACAACGTTAAATAAACAATAACAACAACAACAACAACATCAAATAAATAACAACAACAACAACATGAAATAAACAACAACAACAACAACGTCAAATAAACAACAACAACAACAACAACAATAACAACAACAACAACGTCAAATAAACAACAACCACAACAACAACGTCAATTAAACAACAACAACAACGTCAAATAAACAACAACAAAAACAATAACAACATCAACAACAACAAAAACGTCAAATAAACAACAACAACAACAACATCAACAACAACAACTACGTCAAATAAACAACAACAATAACGTCAAATAAACAATATCAACAACAACAACGTCAACAACAACAACGTCAAATAAACAACGTCAAATAAACAACAACAACAACGTCAAATAAACAACAACAACGTCAAATAAACAACAAAAACAACGTCAACAACAACAACAACAACAATGTCAAATAAAGAACAACAACAACAATAACAACAACGTCGACAACAACAACTACGTCAAATAAACAACAACAACAACAACGTAAAATAAACAACAAAAACAACTATGTCAACAACAACAACAACGTCAAATAAACAACAAAATCAACAACGTCAATTAAACAACAACAACAACAACGTCAATAACAACAAAAATGTCAAGTAAACAACAACAACAATAATAATGTCAAATAAACAACAACAACAACAACGTCAATAACAACAACAACAACGTCAAAAACACAACGTCAACAACAACAACAACGTGAAATAAATACAAAAACTATGTCAACAACAACAACAACATCAAATAAACAACAACAACAACAACGTCAACAACAACAACGTCAAATAAACAACAACAACAACAACAACACCGTCAAATAAACAACAACAACAACGTCAAATAAACAACAACAACAATGTTAAATAAACAACAACAACAACGTCAAATAAACAACAACAACAACGTCAACAACAACAACAACAACAACGTCAAATAAACAACAACAACAACTATGTCAACAACAACAACAACGTCAAATAAACAACAACAACAACAACAACGTCAACAACAACAACAACGTCAAATAAACAACAACAACAATAACAACGTCAAATAAATAACAACAACAACAACACCGTAAAATAAACAACAACAACAACAACAACGTCAAATAAACAACAACAACGTCAAATAAACAACAACAAAAACAACGTCAACAACAACAACAACGTCAAATAAACAACAACAACGTCAACAACAATAACAACAACGTTAAATAAACAACAACAACAACGTCAAATAAACAATAACAACAACAACAACAATGTCAAATAAACAACAACAACAACAACGTCAAATAAACAACAACAACAACAACGTCAAATAAACAACAACAACAACAACGTCAAATAAATAACAACAACAACAACGTCAAATAAACAACAACAACAACAACAACAATAACAACAACAACAACAACGTCAAATAAACAACAACAACAACAACGTCAATTAAACAACAACAACAACGTCAAATAAACAACAACAAAAACAACAACAACATCAACAACAACAAAAACGTCAAATAAACAACAACAACAACAACATCAACAACAACAACTACGTCAAATAAACAACAACAACAACGTTAAATAAACAATAACAACAACAACAACGTCAAATAAACAACAACAACAACAACGTCAAATAAAAAACAACAACAACGTCAAATAAACAACAACAACAACGTCAACAACAACAACAATGTCAAATAAACAACAACAACAACAACAACGTCGACAACAACAACTACGTCAAATAAACAACAACAACAACAACGTCAAATAAACAACAACAACAACAACAACGTCAAATAAACAACAACAACAACTATGTCAACAACAACAACAACGTCAAATAAAGAACAACAACAACAACGTCAAATAAACAACAACAACAACAACGTCAATAACAACAACAACGTCAATAACAACAACAACGTCAAGTAAACAACAACAACAACAACAACGTCAAATAAACAACAACAACAACAACAACGTCAAATAAACAACAACAACAACAATAACAATGTCAAATAAACAACAACAACAACAACAACGTCAAATAAACAACAACAACAACAACGTCAAGTAAACAACAACAACAACAACGTCAAATAAACAACAACAACAACAACAACAACAACGTCAAGTAAACAACAACAACAACGTCAAATAAACAACAACAACAACAACAACAACGTCAACAACAACAACAACATCAACATCAAATAAATAATAATAACAACAACAATGTCAAATAAATAACAACAACAACGTCAAATAAACAACAACAACAACAACAACGTCAACAACAACAACAACAACGTCAATTAAATAACAACAACAACAACAACATCAATTAAACAACAACAACAACAACGTCAAATAAACAACAACAAAAACAACAACAACATCAACAACAACAAAAACGTCAAATAAACAACAACAACAACAACGTCAAATAAACAACAACAACAACGTCAAATAAACAACAACAACAACAACAACAATAACAACAACAACGTCAAATAAATAACAACAACAACAACAACGTCAATTAAACAACAACAACAACAACGTCAAATAAACACAACAAAAACAACAACAACGTCAACAACAACAAAAACGTCAAATAAACAACAACAACAACATCAACAACAACAACTACGTTAAATAAACAACAACAACAACGTCAAATATACAATAACAACAACAACAACGTCAACAACAACAACGTCAAATATACAACAACAACGTCAAATAAACAACAACAACGTCAAATAAACAACAACAACAACGTCAACAACAACAACAACAATGTCAAATAAACAACAACAACAACAACAACAACAACAACACATCAACAACAACAACTACGTCAAATAAACAACAACAACAACAACGTCAAATAAACAACAACAACAACTATGTCAACAACAACAACAACAACGTCAAATAAACAACAACAACAACGTCAAATAAACAACACCAACAACAACGTCAATAACAACAACAACGTCAAGTAAACAACAACAACAACAACAACGTCAAATAAACAACAACAACAACGTCAACAACCACAACAATGTCAAATAAACAACAACAACAACACCGTCAACAACAACAACAATGTCAAATAAACAGCAACAACAACAACGTCAAATAAACAACAACAACAACTATGTCAACAACAACAATAACAACAACGTCAAATAAACAACAACAACAACGTCAATAACAACAACAACATCAAGTAAACAACCACAACAACAACGTCAAATAAACAACAACAACAACAACAATAACAATAACGTCAAGTAAAGAACAACAACAACAACGTCAAATAAACAACAACAACAACAACAACGTCAACAACAACAACAACGTCAAATAAACAACAACAACAACGTCAACAACAACAACGTCTACAACAACAACGTCAAATAAACAACAACAACAATGTCAAATAAACAATAACAACAACAACAATGTCAAATAAATAACAACAACAACGTCAAATAAACAACAACAACAACGTCAACAACAACAACAACAACAACGTCAAATAAACAACAACAACAACAACAACGTCAAATAAACAACAACAAAAACAACAACAACATCAACAATAACAAAAACGTCAAATAAACAACAACAACAACGTCAACAACAACAACTATGTCAAATAAACAACAACAACAACAACAACAACGTCAAATAAACAATAACAATAACAACAACGTCAACAACAACAACATCAAATAATCAACAACAACAACGTCAAATAAACATCAACAACGTCAAATAAACAACAACAAAAACAATAACAACATCAACAACAACAAAAACGTCAAATAAACAACAACAACAACAACATCAACAACAACAACTACGTCAAATAAACAACAACAACAACGTCAAATAAACAATAACAACAACAACAACGTCAAATAAACAACAACAACAACAACGTCAAATAAACAACAACAACGTCAATTAAACAACAAAAACAACGTTAACAACAACAACAACAATGTCAAATAAACAACAACAACAATAATAACAACAACGTCGACAACAACAACTACGTCAAATAAACAACAACAACAACGTAAAATAAACAACAAAAACAACTATGTCAACAACAACAACAACGTCAAATAAACAACAACATCAACAACGTCAAATAAACAACAACAACAACGTCAATAACAACAAGAATGTCAAGTAAACAACAACAACAACAATAATGTCAAATAAACAACAACAACAACAACAACGTCAATAACAACAACAACAACGTCAAAAAAACAACGTCAACAACAACAACAACGTGAAATAAAAACAAAAACTATGTCAACAACAACAACAACATCAAATAAACAACAACAACAACAACGTCAACAACAACAACGTCAAATAAACAAAAACAAAAATAACAACATCAAATAAACAACAACAACAACGTCAAATAAACAACAACAACAACAACGTCAATAACAACAACAACGTCAATAACAACAACAACGTCAAGTAAACAACAACAACAACAACAACAACGTCAAATAAACAACAACAACAACGTCAAATAAACAACAACAACAACAATAACAATGTCAAATAAACAACAACAACAATAACACCGTCAACAACAACAACAATGTCAAATAAACAACAACAACAACAACAACGTCAAATAAACAACAACAACAACAACAACGTCAAGTAAACAACAACAACAACAACGTCAAATAAACAACAACAACAACAACAACAACGTCAAGTAAACAACAACAACAACGTCAAATAAACAACAACAACAACAACGTCAACAACAACAACAACAACGTCAAATAAATAATAATAACAACAACAATGTCAAATAAATAACAACAACAACGTCAAATAAACAACAACAACAACAACGTCAACAACAACAACAACAACAACGTCAAATAAATAACAACAACAACATCAATTAAACAACAACAACATCAACAACAACAAAAACGTCAAATAAACAACAACAACAACAACAACGTCAAATAAACAACAACAACAACAACAATAACAACAACAACGTCAAATAAATAACAACAACAACAACAACAACGTCAATTAAACAACAACAACAACAACGTCAAATACACACAACAAAAACAACAACAACGTCAACAACAACAAAAACGTCAAATAAACAACAACAACAACATCAACAACAACAACTACGTCAAATAAACAACAACAACAACGTCAAATATACAATAACAACAACAACGTCAACAACAACAACGTCAAATATACAACAACAACGTCAAATAAACAACAACAACGTCAAATAAACAACAACATCAACGTCAACAACAACAACAACAATGTCAAATAAACAACAACAACAACAACAACAACAACACATCAACAACAACAACTACGTCAAATAAACAACAACAACAACAATGTCAAATAAACAACAACAACAACTATGTCAACAACAACAACAACAACGTCAAATAAACAACAACAACAACAACGTCAAATAAACAACAACATCAACAACGTCAAATAAACAACAACAACAACGTCAATAACAACAAGAATGTCACGTAAACAACAACAACAACAACAATAATGTCAAATAAACAACAACAACAACAACAACGTCAATAACAACAACAACAACGTCAAAAAAACAACGTCAACAACAACAACAACGTGAAATAAAAACAAAAACTATGTCAACAACAACAACAACATCAAATAAACAACAACAACAACAACGTCAACAACAACAACGTCAAATAAACAAAAACAAAAATAACAACATCAAATAAACAACAACAACAACGTCAAATAAACAACAACAACAACAACGTCAATAACAACAACAACGTCAATAACAACAACAACGTCAAGTAAACAACAACAACAACAACAACAACGTCAAATAAACAACAACAACAACGTCAAATAAACAACAACAACAACAATAACAATGTCAAATAAACAACAACAACAATAACACCGTCAACAACAACAACA
>OX451739.1:469510387-469620387 GCA_948472305.1 Vicia faba
TCAATTAAACAACAACAACAACAACGTCAAATAAACACAACAAAAACAACAACAACGTCAACAACAACAAAAACGTCAAATAAACAACAACAACAACATCAACAACAACAACTACGTCAAATAAACAACAACAACAACGTCAAATATACAATAACAACAACAACAACGTCAACAACAACAACGTCAAATATACAACAACAACGTCAAATAAACAACAACAACGTCAAATAAACAACAACAACAACGTCAACAACAACAACAACAATGTCAAATAAACAACAACAACAACAACAACAACAACAACAACAACACATCAACAACAACAACTACGTCAAATAAACAACAACAACAACAACGTCAAATAAACAACAACAACAACTATGTCAACAACAACAACAACAACGTCAAATAAACAACAACAACAACAACGTCAAATAAACAACACCAACAACAACGTCAATAACAACAACAACGTCAAGTAAACAACAACAACAACAACAACAACGTCAAATAAACAACAACAACAACGTCAACAACCACAACAATGTCAAATAAACAACAACAACAACACCGTCAACAACAACAACAATGTCAAATAAATAGCAACAACAACAACGTCAAATAAACAACAACAACAACTATGTCAACAACAACAACAACAACAACGTCAAATAAACAACAACAACAACGTCAATAACAACAACAACATCAAGTAAACAACCACAACAACAACGTCAAATAAACAACAACAACAACAACAATAACAATAACGTCAAGTAAAGAACAACAACAACGTCAAATAAACAACAACAACAACAACGTCAACAACAACAACAACGTCAAATAAACAACAACAACAACGTCAACAACAACAACGTCTACAACAACAACGTCAAATAAACAACAACAACAATGTCAAATAAACAATAACAACAACAACAATGTCAAATAAATAACAACAACAACGTCAAATAAACAACAACAACAACGTCAACAACAACAACAACAACAACGTCAAATAAACAACAACAACAACAACAACGTCAAATAAACAACAACAAAAACAACAACAACATCAACAACAACAAAAACGTCAAATAAACAACAACAACAACGTCAACAACAACAACTATGTCAAATAAACAACAACAACAACAACAACAACGTCAAATAAACAATAACAATAACAACAACGTCAACAACAACAACATCAAATAATCAACAACAACAACGTCAAATAAACATCAACAACGTCAAATAAACAACAACAAAAACAATAACAACATCAACAACAACAAAAACGTCAAATAAACAACAACAACAACAACATCAACAACAACAACTACGTCAAATAAACAACAACAACAACGTCAAATAAACAATAACAACAACAACAACGTCAAATAAACAACAACAACAACAACAACAACGTCAAATAAACAACAACAACGTCAAATAAACAACAAAAACAACGTTAACAACAACAACAACAATGTCAAATAAATTACAACAACAATAATAACAACAACGTCGACAACAACAACTACGTCAAATAAACAACAACAACAACAACGTAAAATAAACAACAAAAACAACTATGTCAACAACAACAACAACGTCAAATAAACAACAACATCAACAACGTCAAATAAACAACAACAACAACGTCAATAACAACAAGAATGTCAAGTAAACAACAACAACAACAATAATGTCAAATAAACAACAACAACAACAACAACGTCAATAACAACAACAACAACGTCAAAAAAACAACGTCAACAACAACAACAACGTGAAATAAAAACAAAAACTATGTCAACAACAACAACAACATCAAATAAACAACAACAACAACAACGTCAACAACAACAACGTCAAATAAACAAAAACAACAATAACAACGTCAAATAAACAACAACAACAACGTCAAATAAACAACAACAACAACAACGTCAATAACAACAACAACGTCAATAACAACAACAACGTCAAGTAAACAACAACAACAACAACAACGTCAAATAAACAACAACAACAACAACGTCAAATAAACAACAACAACAACAATAACAATGTCAAATAAACAACAACAACAATAACACCGTCAACAACAACAATAATGTCAAATAAACAACAACAACAACTACGTCAAATAAACAACAACAACAACAACGTCAAGTAAACAACAACAACAACGTCAAATAAACAACAACAACAACAACGTCAAGTAAACAACAACAACAACGTCAAATAAACAACAACAACAACAACGTCAACAACAACAACAACAACGTCAAATAAATAATAATAACAACAACAATGTCAAATAAATAACAACAACAACGTCAAATAAACAACAACAACAACAACGTCATTAACAACAACAACAACGTCAAATAAATAACAACAACAACAACAACATCAATTAAACAACAACAACAACAACGTCAAATAAACAACAACAAAAACAACAACAACATCAACAACAACAAAAACGTCAAATAAACAACAACAACAACAACGTCAAATAAACAACAACAACAACGTCAAATAAACAACAACAACAACAACAACAATAACAACAACAACGTCAAATAAATAACAACAACAACAACAACAACGTCAATTAAACAACAACAACAACAACGTCAAATACACACAACAAAAACAACAACAACGTCAACAACAACAAAAACGTCAAATAAACAACAACAACAACAACATCAACAACAACAACTACGTCAAATAAACAACAACAACAACGTCAAATATACAATAACAACAACAACAACGTCAACAACAACAACGTCAAATATACAACAACAACGTCAAATAAACAACAACAACGTCAAATAAACAACAACAACAACGTCAACAACAACAACAACAATGTCAAATAAACAACAACAACAACAACAACAACAACAACACATCAACAACAACAACTACGTCAAATAAACAACAACAACAACAACGTCAAATAAACAACAACAACAACTATGTCAACAACAACAACAACAACGTCAAATAAACAACAACAACAACAACGTCAAATAAACAACACCAACAACAACGTCAATAACAACAACAACGTCAAGTAAACAACAACAACAACAACGTCAAATAAACAACAACAACAACGTCAACAACCACAACAATGTCAAATAAACAACAACAACAACACCGTCAACAACAACAACAATGTCAAATAAACAGCAACAACAACAACGTCAAATAAACAACAACAACAACTATGTCAACAACAACAACAACAACGTCAAATAAACAACAACAACAACGTCAATAACAACAACAACATCAAGTAAACAACCACAACAACAACGTCAAATAAACAACAACAACAACAACAATAACAATAACGTCAAGTAAAGAACAACAACAATAACGTCAAATAAACAACAACAACAACAACAACGTCAACAACAACAACAACGTCAAATAAACAACAACAACAACAACGTCAACAACAACAACGTCAAATAAACAACAACAACAATGTCAAATAAACAATAACAACAACAACAATTTCAAATAAATAACAACAACAACGTCAAATAAACAACAACAACAACAACGTCAACAACAACAACAACAACAACGTCAAATAAACAACAACAACGTCAAATAAACAACAACAAAAACAACAACAACATCAACAACAACAAAAACGTCAAATAAACAACAACAACAACGTCAACAACAACAACTATGTCAAATAAACAACAACAACAACAACAACAACGTCAAATAAACAATAACAATAACAACAACGTCAACAACAACAACATCAAATAATCAACAACAACAACGTCAAATAAACAACAACAACGTCAAATAAACAACAACAAAAACGTCAAATAAACAACAACAACAACAACATCAACAACAACAACTACGTCAAATAAACAACAACAACAACGTCAAATAAACAATAACAACAACAACAACGTCAAATAAACAACAACAACAACAACGTCAAATAAACAACAACAACGTCAAATAAACAACAAAAACAACGTTAACAACAACAACAATGTCAAATAAACAACAACAACAATAATAACAACAACGTCGACAACAACAACTACGTCAAATAAACAACAACAACAACAACAACGTAAAATAAACAACAAAAACAACTATGTCAACAACAACAACAACGTCAAATAAACAACAACATCAACAACGTCAAATAAACAACAACAACAACGTCAATAACAACAAGAATGTCAAGTAAACAACAACAACAACAATAATGTCAAATAAACAACAACAACAACAACAACGTCAATAACAACAACACCAACGTCAAAAAAACAACGTCAACAACAACAACCACGTGAAATAAAAACAAAAACTATGTCAACAACAACAACAACATCAAATAAACAACAACAACAACAACGTCAACAACAACAACGTCAAATAAACAAAAACAACAATAACAACGTCAAATAAACAACAACAACAACGTCAAATAAACAACAACAACAATGTTAAATAAACAACAACAACAACGTCAAATAAACAACAACAACAACAACGTCAACAACAACAACAACAACGTCAAATAAACAACAACAACAACAACAACACCGTCAAATAAACAACAACAACAACGACAAATAAACCACAACAACAATGTTAAATAAACAACAACAACAACGTCAAATAAACAACAACAACAACGTCAACAACAACAACAACAACGTCAAATAAACAACAACAACAACAACTATGTCAACAACAAAAACAACGTCAAATAAACAACAACAACAACAACAACAACGTCAACAACAACAACAACGTGAAATAAACAACAACAACAACAACGTCAAATAAATAACAACAACAACAACACCGTAAAATAAACAACAACAATAACAACGTCAAATAAACAACAACAACAATGTCCAATAAACAACAACAACAACAACGTCAAATAAACAACAACAACAACAACGTCAAATAAACAACAACAACTACAACGTCAAATAAACAACAACAACAACAACAACGTCAAATAAACAACAACAACAACAACAACAACAATAACAACAACAACAACAACGTCAAATAAACAACAACAACAACAACGTCAATTAAACAACAACAACAACGTCAAATAAACAACAACAAAAATAACAACAACATCAACAACAACAAAAACGTCAAATAAACAACAACAACAACAATATCAACAACAACAACTACGTCAAATAAACAACAACAACAACGTTAAATAAACAATAACAACAACAACAACGTCAAATAAACAACAACAACAACGTCAAATAAAAAACAACAACAACGTCAAATAAATAACAACAACAACGTCAACAAAAACAACAACAATGTCAAATAAACAACAACAACAACAACGTGGACAACAACAACTACGTCAAATAAACAACAACAACAACAACGTCAAATAAACAACAACAACAACAACGTCAAATAAACAACAACAACAACAACTATGTCAACAACAACAACAACATCAAATAAACAACAACAACAACAACGTCAAATAAACAACAACAACAACAACGTCAATAACAACAACAACGTCAATAACAACAACAACGTCAAGTAAACAACAACAACAGCAACAACAACGTCAAATAAACAACAACAACAACAACAACGTCAAATAAACAACAACAACAACAATAACAATGTCAAATAAACAACAACAACAATAACACCGTCAACAACAACAACAATGTCAAATAAACAACAACAACAACAACAACGTCAAATAAACAACACCAACAACAACGTCAATAACAACAACAACGTCAAGTAAACAACAACAACGTCAAATAAACAACAACAACAACAACAACAACAACAACGTCAAGTAAACAACAACAACAACGTCAAATAAACAACAACAACAACAACGTCAACAACAACAACAACGTCAAATAAATAATAACAACAACAACAATGTCAAATAAATAACAACAACAACGTCAAATAAACAACAACAACAACAACAACATCAACAACAACAACAACAACGTCAAATAAATAACAACAACAACAACAACATCAATTAAACAACAACAACAACGTCAAATAAACAACAACAAAAACAACAACAACATCAACAATAACAAAAACGTCAAATAAACAACAACAACAACAACGTCAAATAAACAACAACAACAACTATGTCAACAACAACAACAACAACGTCAAATAAACAACAACAACAACGTCAATAACAACAACAACATCAAGTAAACAACCACAACAACAACGTCAAATAAACAACAACAACAACAACAATAACAATAACGTCAAGTAAAGAACAACAACAACAACGTCAAATAAACAACAACAACAACAACGTCAACAACAACAACAACGTCAAATAAACAACAACAACAACAACGTCAACAACAACAACGTCAACAACAACAACGTCAAATAAACAACAACAATGTCAAATAAACAATAACAACAACAACAATGTCAAATAAATAACAACAACAACGTCAAATAAACAACAACAACAACAACGTCAACAACAACAACGTCAACAACAACAACAACAACGTCAAATAAACAACAACAACAACAACGTCAAATAAACAACAACAAAAACAACAACAACATCATCAACAACAAAAACGTCAAATAAACAACAACAACAACGTCAACAACAACAACTATGTCAAATAAACAACAACAACAACAACGTCAAATAAACAATAACAATAACAACAACGTCAACAACAACAACATCAAATAATCAACAACAACAACGTCAAATAAACAACAACAACGTCAAATAAACAACAACAAAAACAATAACGACATCAACAACAACAAAAACGTCAAATAAACAACAACAACAACATCAACAACAACAACTACGTCAAATAAACAACAACAACAACGTCAAATAAACAATAACAACAACAACGTCAAATAAACAACAACAACAACAACAACGTCAAATAAACAACAACAACGTCAAATAAACAACAAAAACAACGTTAACAACAACAACAACAATGTCAAATAAACAACAACAACAATAATAACAACAACGTCGACAACAACAACTACGTCAAATAAACAACAACAACAACGTAAAATAAACAACAAAAACAACTATGTCAACAACAACAACAACGTCAAATAAACAACAACATCAACAACGTCAAATAAACAACAACAACAACGTCAATAACAACACGAATGTCAAGTAAACAACAACAACAACAATAATGTCAAATAAACAACAACAACAACAACAACAACGTCAATAACAACAACAACAACGTCAAAAAAACAACGTCAACAACAACAACAACGTGAAATAAAAACAAAAACTATGTCAACAACAACAACAACATCAAATAAACAACAACAACAACAACGTCAACAATAACAATGTCAAATAAACAAAAACAACAATAACAACGTCAAATAAACAACAACAACAACGTCAAATAAACAACAACAACAATGTTAAATAAACAACAACAACAACGTCAAATAAACAACAACAACAACAACGTCAACAACAACAACAACGTCAAATAAACAACAACAACAACAACACCGTCAAATAAACAACAACAACAACGACAAATAAACAACAACAACAATGTTAAATAAACAACAACAACAACGTCAAATAAACAACAACAACAACGTCAACAACAACAACAACGTCAAATAAACAACAACAACAACAACTATGTCAACAACAACAACAACGTCAAATAAACAACAACAACAACAACAACGTCAACAACAACAACAACGTCAAATAAACAACAACAACAACAACGTCAAATAAATAACAACAACAACAACACCGTAAAATAAACAACAACAACAACAACAACGTCAAATAAACAACAACAACAACGTCCAATAAACAACAACAAAAACAACGTCAACAACAACAACAACGTCAAATAAACAACAACAACAACGTCAACAACAACAACAACGTTAAATAAACAACAACAACAACAACGTCAAATAAACAATAACAACAACAACAACAATGTCAAATAAACAACAACAACAACAACGTCAAATAAACAACAACAACGTCAAATAAACAACAACAACAACAATGTCAAATAAACAACAACAACAACAACGTCAAATAAACAACAACAACAACAACGTCAAATAAACAACAACAACTACAACGTCAAATAAACAACAACAACAACAACAACGTCAAATAAACAACAACAACAACAACAACAACAACAATAACAACAACAACAACGTCAAATAAACAACAACAACAACAACGTCAATTAAACAACAACAACAACGTCAAATAAACAACAACAAAAATAACAACAACATCAACAACAACAAAAAGGTCAAATAAACAACAACAACAACATCAACAACAACAACTACGTCAAATAAACAACAACAACAACGTTAAATAAACAATAACAACAACAACAACGTCAAATAAACAACAACAACAACGTCAAATAAAAAACAACAACAACGTCAAATAAATAACAACAACAACGTCAACAAAAACAACAACAATGTCAAATAAACAACAACAACAACAACGTGGACAACAACAACTACGTCAAATAAACAACAACAACAACAACGTCAAATAAACAACAACAACAACAACGTCAAATAAAGAACAACAACAACTATGTCAACAACAACAACAACGTCAAATAAACAACAACAACAACAACGTCAAATAAACAACAACAACAACAACGTCAATAACAACAACAACGTCAATAACAACAACAACGTCAAGTAAACAACAACAACAGCAACAACAACGTCAAATAAACAACAACAACAACAACAACGTCAAATAAACAACAACAACAACAATAACAATGTCAAATAAACAACAACAACAATAACACCGTCAACAACAACAACAATGTCAAATAAACAACAACAACAACAACAACGTCAAATAAACAACACCAACAACAACGTCAATAACAACAACAACGTCAAGTAAACAACAACAACGTCAAATAAACAACAACAACAACAACAACAACAACGTCAAGTAAACAACAACAACAACAACGTCAAATAAACAACAACAACAACAACGTCAACAACAACAACAACAACGTCAAATAAATAATAACAACAACAACAATGTCAAATAAATAACAACAACAACGTCAAATAAACAACAACAACAACAACAACATCAACAACAACAACAACAACGTCAAATAAATAACAACAACAACAACAACATCAATTAAACAACAACAACAACGTCAAATAAACAACAACAAAAACAACAACAACATCAACAATAACAAAAACGTCAAATAAACAACAAAAACAACAACGTCAAATAAACAACAACAACAACTATGTCAACAACAACAACAACAACGTCAAATAAACAACAACAACAACGTCAATAACAACAACAACATCAAGTAAACAACCACAACAACAACGTCAAATAAACAACAACAACAACAACAATAACAATAACGTCAAGTAAAGAACAACAACAACAACGTCAAATAAACAACAACAACAACAACGTCAACAACAACAACAACAACAACGTCAACAACAACAACGTCAACAACAACAACGTCAAATAAACAACAACAATGTCAAATAAACAATAACAACAACAACAATGTCAAATAAATAACAACAACAACGTCAAATAAACAACAACAACAACAACGTCAACAACAACAACGTCAACAACAACAACAACAACGTCAAATAAACAACAACAACAACAACAACAACGTCAAATAAACAACAACAAAAACAACAACAACATCAACAACAACAAAAACGTCAAATAAACAACAACAACAACGTCAACAACAACAACTATGTCAAATAAACAACAACAACAACAACGTCAAATAAACAATAACAATAACAACAACGTCAACAACAACAACATCAAATAATCAACAACAACAACGTCAAATAAACAACAACAACGTCAAATAAACAACAACAAAAACAATAACGACATCAACAACAACAAAAACGTCAAATAAACAACAACAACAACATCAACAACAACAACTACGTCAAATAAACAACAACAACAACGTCAAATAAACAATAACAACAACAACGTCAAATAAACAACAACAACAACAACAACGTCAAATAAACAACAACAACGTCAAATAAACAACAAAAACAACGTTAACAACAACAACAACAATGTCAAATAAACAACAACAACAATAATAACAACAACGTCGACAACAACAACTACGTCAAATAAACAACAACAACAACGTAAAATAAACAACAAAAACAACTATGTCAACAACAACAACAACGTCAAATAAACAACAACATCAACAACGTCAAATAAACAACAACAACAACGTCAATAACAACACGAATGTCAAGTAAATAACAACAACAACAATAATGTCAAATAAACAACAACAACAACAACAACGTCAATAACAACAACAACAACGTCAAAAAAACAACGTCAACAACAACAACAACGTGAAATAAAAACAAAAACTATGTCAACAACAACAACAACATCAAATAAACAACAACAACAACAACGTCAACAATAACAACGTCAAATAAACAAAAACAACAATAACAACGTCAAATAAACAACAACAACAACGTCAAATAAACAACAACAACAATGTTAAATAAACAACAACAACAACGTCAAATAAACAACAACAACAACAACGTCAACAACAACAACAACAACAACGTCAAATAAACAACAACAACAACAACACCGTCAAATAAACAACAACAACAACGACAAATAAACAACAACAACAATGTTAAATAAACAACAACAACAACGTCAAATAAACAACAACAACAACGTCAACAACAACAACAACGTCAAATAAACAACAACAACAACAACTATGTCAACAACAACAACAACGTCAAATAAACAACAACAACAACAACAACGTCAACAACAACAACAACGTCAAATAAACAACAACAACAACAACGTCAAATAAATAACAACAACAACAACACCGTAAAATAAACAACAACAACAACAACAACAACGTCAAATAAACAACAACAACAACGTCAAATAAACAACAACAAAAACAACGTCAACAACAACAACAACGTCAAATAAACAACAACAACAACAACGTCAACAACAACAACAACGTTAAATAAACAACAACAACAACAACGTCAAATAAACAATAACAACAACAACAACAATGTCAAATAAACAACAACAACAACAACGTCAAATAAACAACAACAACGTCAAATAAACAACAACAACAACAATGTCAAATAAACAACAACAACAACAACGTCAAATAAACAACAACAACAACAACAACAACAACAATAACAACAACAACAACAACGTCAAATAAACAACAACAACAACAACGTCAATTAAACAACAACAACAACGTCAAATAAACAACAACAAAAATAACAACAACATCAACAACAACAAAAACGTCAAATAAACAACAACAACAACAACATCAACAACAACAACTACGTCAAATAAACAACAACAACAACGTTAAATAAACAATAACAACAACAACAACGTCAAATAAACAACAACAACAACGTCAAATAAAAAACAACAACAACGTCAAATAAATAACAACAACAACGTCAACAACAACAACAACAATGTCAAATAAACAACAACAACAACAACGTCGACAACAACAACTACGTCAAATAAACAACAACAACAACAACGTCAAATAAACAACAACAACAACAACAACGTCAAATAAACAACAACAACAACTATGTCAACAACAACAACAACGTCAAATAAACAAAAACAACAACAACGTCAAATAAACAACAACAACAACAACGTCAATAACAACAACAACGTCAATAACAACAACAACGTCAAGTAAACAACAACAACAGCAACAACAACGTCAAATAAACAACAGCAACAACAACGTCAAATAAACAACAACAACAACAACAACGTCAACAACAACAACAACGTCAAATAAACAACAACAACAACAACGTCAAATAAATAACAACAACAACAACACCGTAAAATAAACAACAACAACAACAACGTCAAATAAACAACAACAACAACGTCAAATAAACAACAACAAAAACAACGTCAACAACAACAACAACGTCGAATAAACAACAACAACAACAACGTCAACAACAACAACAACAACGTTAAATAAACAACAACAACAACAACGTCAAATAAACAATAACAACAACAACAACAATGTCAAATAAACAACAACAACAACAACGTCAAATAAACAACAACAACGTCAAATAAACAACAACAACAACAATGTCAAATAAACAACAACAACAACAACGTCAAATAAACAACAACAACAACAACAACAACAATAACAACAACAACAACAACGTCAAATAAACAACAACAACAACAACGTCAATTAAACAACAACAACAACGTCAAATAAACAACAACAAAAATAACAACAACATCAACAATAACAAAAACGTCAAATAAACAACAACAACAACAACATCAACAACAACAACTACGTCAAATAAACAACAACAACAACGTTAAATAAACAATAACAACAACAACAACCTCAAATAAACAACAACAACAACGTCAAATAAAAAACAACAACAACGTCAAATAAATAACAACAACAACGTCAACAACAACAACAACAATGTCAAATAAACAACAACAACAACAACGTCGACAACAACAACTACGTCAAATAAACAACAACAACAACAACGTCAAATAAACAACAACAACAACAACGTCAAATAAACAACAACAACAACTATGTCAACAACAACAACAACGTCAAATAAACAAAAACAACAACAACGTCAAATAAACAACAACAACAACAACGTCAATAACAACAACAACGTCAATAACAACAACAACGTCAAGTAAACAACAACAACAGCAACAACAACGTCAAATAAACAACAACAACAACAACGTCAAATAAACAACAACAACAACAATAACAATGTCAAATAAACAACAACAACAATAACACCGTCAACAACAACAACAATGTCAAATAAACAACAACAACAACAACGTCAAATAAACAACACCAACAACAACGTCAATAACAACAACAACGTCAAATAAACAACAACAACGTCAAATAAACAACAACAACAACAACAACAACGTCAAGTAAACAACAACAACAACGTCAAATAAACAACAACAACAACAACAACAACGTCAACAACAACAACAACAACAACGTCAAATAAATAATAACAACATTAACAATGTCAAATAAATAACAACAACAACGTCAAATAAACAACAACAACAACAACAACGTCAACAACAACAACAACAACGTCAAATAAATAACAACAACAACAACAACATCAATTAAACAACAACAACAACGTCAAATAAACAACAACAAAAACAACAACAACATCAACAATAACAAAAATGTCAAATAAACAACAACAACAACAACGTCAAATAAACAACAAAAACAACGTCAAATAAACAACAACAACAACAACAACAATAACAACAACAACAACGTCAAATAAATAACAACAACAACAACAACAACGTCAATTAAACAACAACAACAACGTCAAATAAACACAACAAAAACAACAACAACGTCAACAACAACAAAAACGTCAAATAAACAACAACAACATCAACAACAACAACTACGTCAAATAAACAACAACAACAACGTCAAATATACAATAACAACAACAACAACGTCAACAACAACAACGTCAAATAAACAACAACAACGTCAAATAAACAACAACAACGTCAAATAAACAACAACAACAACGTCAACAACAACAACAACAATGTCAAATAAATAACAACAATAACAACAACTACGTCAAATAAACAACAACAACAACAACGTCAAATAAACAACAACAACAACTATGTCAACAACAACAACAACAACAACAACAACGTCAAATAAACAACAACAACAACAACGTCAAATAAACAACAACAACAACAACGTCAATAACAACAACAACGTCAAGTAAACAACAACAACAACAACGTCAAATAAACAACAACAACAACAACAACAATAACAATAACGTCAAATAAACAACAACAACAACAACAACAACAACGTCAAATAAACAACAACAACAACAACGTCAACAACTACAACAACGTCAAATAAACAACAACAACAACAACGTCAACAACAACAACGTCAACAACAACAACGTCAAATAAACAACAACAACAATGTCAAATAAACAATAACAACAACAACAATGTCAAATAAATAACAACAACAACGTAAAATAAACAACATAAACAACAACGTCAAATAAACAACAACAAAAACAACAACAACATCAACAACAACAAAAACGTCAAATAAACAACAACAACAACAACGTCAACAACAACAACTATGTCAAATAAACAACAACAACAACGTCAAATAAACAATAACAATAACAACAACGTCAACAACAACAACATCAAATAATCAACAACAACAACGTCAAATAAACAACAACAACAACAACAACGTCAAATAAACAACAACAACAACGTCAAATAAACAACAACAACAACTAAGTCAACAACAACAACAACAATGTCAAATAAACAACAACAACAATGTCAAATAAACAACAACAACAACAACAACGTCAACAACAACAACAACAATGTCAAATGAACAACAACAACAACGTCAACAACAACATCAATGTCAAATAAACAACAACAACAACAACGTCAAATAAACAACAACAACAACGTCAACAACAACAACAACGTCAAATAAACAACAACAACAACAACAACTATGTCAACAACAACAACGTCAAATAAATAATAACAACAACAACGTCAACAACAACAACGTCAAATAAACAACAACAACAACACTGTCAAATAAACAACAACAACAACAACGTCAAATAAACAACAACAACAACTTTAAATAAACAACAACAAAAACAACGTCAACAACAACAACAACGTCAAATAAACAACAACAACGTCAACAACAAAAACAACGTCAAGTAAACAACAACAACAACGTCAAATAAACAATAACAACAACAACAACGTCAAATAAACAACAACAACAACAACAACAACAACGTCAAATAAACAACAACAACAACAAAGTCAAATAAACTACAACAACAACAACGTCAACAACAACAATAACAATGTCAAATAAACAACAACAACAACGTCAACAACAACAACAATGTCAAATAAACAACAACAACAACGTCAAATAAACAACAACAACAACAACAACATCAACAACAACAACAACGTCAAATAAATAACAACAACAACAACGTCAAATAAACAACAACAACAACAATGTCAAATAAACAACAACAATAATAACAACAACAACAACAACGTCAAATAAACAACAACAACAACAATGTCAATTAAACAACAACAACAACAACGTCAAATAAACAACAACAAAAACAACAACAACAAAAACGTCAAATAAACAACAACAACAACAAGAACGTCAACAACAACAACTACGTCAAATAAACAACAACAACAACAACGTCAATTAAACAATAACAACAACAACGTCAAAAACAACAACGTCAGATAAACAACAACAACAACGTCAAATAAACAACAACAACAACAACAACATCAACAACAACAACAACAACGTCAAATAAATAACAACAACAACAACAACATCAATTAAACAACAACAACAACAACGTCAAATAAACAACAACAAAAACAACAACAACATCAACAACAACAAAAACGTCAAATAAACAACAACAACAACGTCAAATAAACAACAACAACAATGTCAAATAAACAACAACAACAACAACAATAACAACAACAACGTCAAATAAATAACAACAACAACAACGTCAATTAAACAACAACAACAACAACGTCAAATAAACACAACAAAAACAACAACAACGTCAACAACAACAAAAACGTCAAATAAACAACAACAACAACAACGTCAAATAAACAACAACAACAACGTCAAATAAACAACAACAACAACAACGTCAACAACAACAACGTCAACAACAACAACGTCAAATAAACAACAACAACAATGTCAAATAAACAATAACAACAACAACAATGTCAAATAAATAACAACAACAACGTCAAATAAACAACAACAACAACAACAACGTCAACAACAACAACGTCAACAACAACAACAACGTCAAATAAACAACAACAACAACAACGTCAAATAAACAACAACAAAAACAACAACAACATCAACAACAACAAAAACGTCAAATAAACAACAACAACAACGTCAACAACAACAACTATGTCAAATAAACAACAACAACAACAACGTCAAATAAACAATAACAATAACAACAACGTCAACAACAACAACATCAAATAATCAACAACAACAACGTCAAATAAACAACAACAACGTCAAATAAACAACAACAAAAACAATAACGACATCAACAACAACAAAAACGTCAAATAAACAACAACAACAACATCAACAACAACAACTACGTCAAATAAACAACAACAACAACGTCAACAACAACAACAACAACAACGTCAAATAAACAACAACAACAACAACACCGTCAAATAAACAACAACAACAACGACAAATAAACAACAACAACAATGTTAAATAAACAACAACAACAACGTCAAATAAACAACAACAACAACGTCAACAACAACAACAACGTCAAATAAACAACAACAACAACAACTATGTCAACAACAACAACAACGTCAAATAAACAACAACAACAACAACAACGTCAACAACAACAACAACGTCAAATAAACAACAACAACAACAACGTCAAATAAATAACAACAACAACAACACCGTAAAATAAACAACAACAACAACAACAACAACGTCAAATAAACAACAACAACAACGTCAAATAAACAACAACAAAAACAACGTCAACAACAACAACAACGTCAAATAAACAACAACAACAACAACGTCAACAACAACAACAACGTTAAATAAACAACAACAACAACAACGTCAAATAAACAATAACAACAACAACAACAATGTCAAATAAACAACAACAACAACAACGTCAAATAAACAACAACAACGTCAAATAAACAACAACAACAACAATGTCAAATAAACAACAACAACAACAACGTCAAATAAACAACAACAACAACAACAACAACAATAACAACAACAACAACAACGTCAAATAAACAACAACAACAACAACGTCAATTAAACAACAACAACAACGTCAAATAAACAACAACAAAAATAACAACAACATCAACAACAACAAAAACGTCAAATAAACAACAACAACAACAACATCAACAACAACAACTACGTCAAATAAACAACAACAACAACGTTAAATAAACAATAACAACAACAACAACGTCAAATAAACAACAACAACAACGTCAAATAAAAAACAACAACAACGTCAAATAAATAACAACAACAACGTCAACAACAACAACAACAATGTCAAATAAACAACAACAACAACAACGTCGACAACAACAACTACGTCAAATAAACAACAACAACAACAACGTCAAATAAACAACAACAACAACAACAACAACGTCAAATAAACAACAACAACAACTATGTCAACAACAACAACAACGTCAAATAAACAAAAACAACAACAACGTCAAATAAACAACAACAACAACAACGTCAATAACAACAACAACGTCAATAACAACAACAACGTCAAGTAAACAACAACAACAGCAACAACAACGTCAAATAAACAACAGCAACAACAACGTCAAATAAACAACAACAACAACAACAACGTCAACAACAACAACAACGTCAAATAAACAACAACAACAACAACGTCAAATAAATAACAACAACAACAACACCGTAAAATAAACAACAACAACAACAACAACGTCAAATAAACAACAACAACAACGTCAAATAAACAACAACAAAAACAACGTCAACAACAACAACAACGTCAAATAAACAACAACAACAACAACGTCAACAACAACAACAACAACGTTAAATAAACAACAACAACAACAACGTCAAATAAACAATAACAACAACAACAACAATGTCAAATAAACAACAACAACAACAACGTCAAATAAACAACAACAACGTCAAATAAACAACAACAACAACAATGTCAAATAAACAACAACAACAACAACGTCAAATAAACAACAACAACAACAACAACAACAATAACAACAACAACAACAACGTCAAATAAACAACAACAACAACAACGTCAATTAAACAACAACAACAACGTCAAATAAACAACAACAAAAATAACAACAACATCAACAACAACAAAAACGTCAAATAAACAACAACAACAACAACATCAACAACAACAACTACGTCAAATAAACAACAACAACAACGTTAAATAAACAATAACAACAACAACAACGTCAAATAAACAACAACAACAACGTCAAATAAAAAACAACAACAACGTCAAATAAATAACAACAACAACGTCAACAACAACAACAACAATGTCAAATAAACAACAACAACAACAACGTCGACAACAACAACTACGTCAAATAAACAACAACAACAACAACGTCAAATAAACAACAACAACAACAACGTCAAATAAACAACAACAACAACTATGTCAACAACAACAACAACGTCAAATAAACAAAAACAACAACAACGTCAAATAAACAACAACAACAACAACGTCAATAACAACAACAACGTCAATAACAACAACAACGTCAAGTAAACAACAACAACAGCAACAACAACGTCAAATAAACAACAACAACAACAACGTCAAATAAACAACAACAACAACAATAACAATGTCAAATAAACAACAACAACAATAACACCGTCAACAACAACAACAATGTCAAATAAACAACAACAACAACAACGTCAAATAAACAACACCAACAACAACGTCAATAACAACAACAACGTCAAATAAACAACAACAACGTCAAATAAACAACAACAACAACAACAACGTCAAGTAAACAACAACAACAACGTCAAATAAACAACAACAACAACAACAACGTCAACAACAACAACAACAACAACGTCAAATAAATAATAACAACATTAACAATGTCAAATAAATAACAACAACAACGTCAAATAAACAACAACAACAACAACAACGTCAACAACAACAACAACAACGTCAAATAAATAACAACAACAACAACAACATCAATTAAACAACAACAACAACGTCAAATAAACAACAACAAAAACAACAACAACATCAACAATAACAAAAATGTCAAATAAACAACAACAACAACAACGTCAAATAAACAACAAAAACAACGTCAAATAAACAACAACAACAACAACAACAATAACAACAACAACAACGTCAAATAAATAACAACAACAACAACAACGTCAATTAAACAACAACAACAACGTCAAATAAACACAACAAAAACAACAACAACGTCAACAACAACAAAAACGTCAAATAAACAACAACAACATCAACAACAACAACTACGTCAAATAAACAACAACAACAACGTCAAATATACAATAACAACAACAACAACGTCAACAACAACAACGTCAAATAAACAACAACAACGTCAAATAAACAACAACAACGTCAAATAAACAACAACAACAACGTCAACAACAACAACAACAATGTCAAATAAATAACAACAACAACAACAACACATCAACAACAACAACTACGTCAAATAAACAACAACAACAACAACGTCAAATAAACAACAACAACAACTATGTCAACAACAACAACAACAACAACAACAACAACGTCAAATAAACAACAACAACAACAACGTCAAATAAACAACAACAACAACAACGTCAATAACAACAACAACGTCAAGTAAACAACAACAACAACAACGTCAAATAAACAACAACAACAACAACAACAACAATAACAATAACGTCAAATAAACAACAACAACAACAACAACAACGTCAAATAAACAACAACAACAACAACGTCAACAACTACAACAACGTCAAATAAACAACAACAACAACAACGTCAACAACAACAACGTCAACAACAACAACGTCAAATAAACAACAACAACAATGTCAAATAAACAATAACAACAACAACAATGTCAAATAAATAACAACAACAACGTAAAATAAACAACATAAACAACAACGTCAAATAAACAACAACAAAAACAACAACAACATCAACAACAACAAAAACGTCAAATAAACAACAACAACAACAACGTCAACAACAACAACTATGTCAAATAAACAACAACAACAACGTCAAATAAACAATAACAATAACAACAACGTCAACAACAACAACATCAAATAATCAACAACAACAACGTCAAATAAACAACAACAACAACAACAACGTCAAATAAACAACAACAACAACGTCAAATAAACAACAACAACAACTAAGTCAACAACAACAACAACAATGTCAAATAAACAACAACAACAATGTCAAATAAACAACAACAACAACAACAACGTCAACAACAACAACAACAATGTCAAATGAACAACAACAACAACGTCAACAACAACATCAATGTCAAATAAACAACAACAACAACAACGTCAAATAAACAACAACAACAACGTCAACAACAACAACAACGTCAAATAAACAACAACAACAACAACTATGTCAACAACAACAACGTCAAATAAATAATAACAACAACAACGTCAACAACAACAACGTCAAATAAACAACAACAACAACACTGTCAAATAAACAACAACAACAACAACGTCAAATAAACAACAACAACAACTTTAAATAAACAACAACAAAAACAACGTCAACAACAACAACAACGTCAAATAAACAACAACAACGTCAACAACAAAAACAACGTCAAGTAAACAACAACAACAACGTCAAATAAACAATAACAACAACAACAACGTCAAATAAACAACAACAACAACAACAACAACAACGTCAAATAAACAACAACAACAACAAAGTCAAATAAACTACAACAACAACAACGTCAACAACAACAATAACAATGTCAAATAAACAACAACAACAACGTCAACAACAACAACAATGTCAAATAAACAACAACAACAACGTCAAATAAACAACAACAACAACAACAACATCAACAACAACAACAACGTCAAATAAATAACAACAACAACAACGTCAAATAAACAACAACAACAACAATGTCAAATAAACAACAACAATAATAACAACAACAACAACAACGTCAAATAAACAACAACAACAACAATGTCAATTAAACAACAACAACAACAACGTCAAATAAACAACAACAAAAACAACAACAACAAAAACGTCAAATAAACAACAACAACAACAAGAACGTCAACAACAACAACTACGTCAAATAAACAACAACAACAACGTCAATTAAACAATAACAACAACAACGTCAAAAACAACAACGTCAGATAAACAACAACAACAACGTCAAATAAACAACAACAACAACAACAACAACGTCAACAACAACAACAACAACGTCAAATAAATAACAACAACAACAACAACAACATCAATTAAACAACAACAACAACAACGTCAAATAAACAACAACAAAAACAACAACAACATCAACAACAACAAAAACGTCAAATAAACAACAACAACAACGTCAAATAAACAACAACAACAATGTCAAATAAACAACAACAACAACAACAATAACAACAACAACGTCAAATAAATAACAACAACAACAACGTCAATTAAACAACAACAACAACAACGTCAAATAAACACAACAAAAACAACAACAACGTCAACAACAACAAAAACGTCAAATAAACAACAACAACAACAACGTCAAATAAACAACAACAACAACGTCAAATAAACAACAACAACAACAACGTCAACAACAACAACGTCAACAACAACAACGTCAAATAAACAACAACAACAATGTCAAATAAACAATAACAACAACAACAATGTCAAATAAATAACAACAACAACGTCAAATAAACAACAACAACAACAACAACGTCAACAACAACAACGTCAACAACAACAACAACGTCAAATAAACAACAACAACAACAACGTCAAATAAACAACAACAAAAACAACAACAACATCAACAACAACAAAAACGTCAAATAAACAACAACAACAACGTCAACAACAACAACTATGTCAAATAAACAACAACAACAACAACAACGTCAAATAAACAATAACAATAACAACAACGTCAACAACAACAACATCAAATAATCAACAACAACAACGTCAAATAAACAACAACAACGTCAAATAAACAACAACAAAAACAATAACGACATCAACAACAACAAAAACGTCAAATAAACAACAACAACAACATCAACAACAACAACTACGTCAAATAAACAACAACAACAACGTCAAATAAACAATAACAACAACAACGTCAAATAAACAACAACAACAACAACAACGTCAAATAAACAACAACAACGTCAAATAAACAACAAAAACAACGTTAACAACAACAACAACAATGTCAAATAAACAACAACAACAATAATAACAACAACGTCGACAACAACAACTACGTCAAATAAACAACAACAACAACAACGTAAAATAAACAACAAAAACAACTATGTCAACAACAACAACAACAACGTCAAATAAACAACAACATCAACAACGTCAAATAAACAACAACAACAACAACGTCAATAACAACACGAATGTCAAGTAAACAACAACAACAACAATAATGTCAAATAAACAACAACAACAACAACAACGTCAATAACAACAACAACAACGTCAAAAAAACAACGTCAACAACAACAACAACGTGAAATAAAAACAAAAACTATGTCAACAACAACAACAACATCAAATAAACAACAACAACAACAACGTCAACAATAACAACGTCAAATAAACAAAAACAACAATAACAACGTCAAATAAACAACAACAACAACGTCAAATAAACAACAACAACAATGTTAAATAAACAACAACAACAACGTCAAATAAACAACAACAACAACGTCAACAACAACAACAACAACGTCAAATAAACAATAACAACAACAACACCGTCAAATAAACAACAACAACAACGACAAATAAACAACAACAACAATGTTAAATAAACAACAACAACAACGTCAAATAAACAACAACAACAACGTCAACAACAACAACAACGTCAAATAAACAACAACAACAACAACTATGTCAACAACAACAACAACGTCAAATAAACAACAACAACAACAACAACGTCAACAACAACAACAACGTCAAATAAACAACAACAACAACAACGTCAAATAAATAACAACAACAACAACACCGTAAAATAAACAACAACAACAACAACAACGTCAAATAAACAACAACAACAACATCAAATAAACAACAACAAAAACAACGTCAACAACAACAACAACGTCAAATAAACAACCACAACAACAACGTCAACAACAACAACAACGTTAAATAAACAACAACAACAACAACGTCAAATAAACAATAACAACAACAACAACAATGTCAAATAAACAACAACAACAACAACGTCAAATAAACAACAACAACGTCAAATAAACAACAACAACAACAATGTCAAATAAACAACAACAACAACAACGTCAAATAAACAACAACAACAACAACAACAACAACAATAACAACAACAACAACAACGTCAAATAAACAACAACAACAACAACGTCAATTAAACAACAACAACAACGTCAAATAAACAACAACAAAAATAACAACAACATCAACAACAACAAAAACGTCAAATAAACAACAACAACAACAACATCAACAACAACAACTACGTTAAATAAACAACAACAACAACGTTAAATAAACAATAACAACAACAACAACGTCAAATAAACAACAACAACAACGTCAAATAAAAAACAACAACAACGTCAAATAAATAACAACAACAACGTCAACAACAACAACAATGTCAAATAAACAACAACAACAACAACGTCGACAACAACAACTACGTCAAATAAACAACAACAACAACAACGTCAAATAAACAACAACAACAACAACAACAACGTGAAATAAACAACAACAACAACTATGTCAACAACAACAACAACGTCAAATAAACAAAAACAACAACAACGTCAAATAAACAACAACAACAACAACAACGTCAATAACAACAACAACGTCAATAACAACAACAACGTCAAGTAAACAACAACAACAACAACAACAACGTCAAATAAACAACAACAACAACGTCAAATAAACAACAACAACAACAATAACAATGTCAAATAAACAACAACAACAATAACACCGTCAACAACAACAACAATGTCAAATAAACAACAACAACAACAACGTCAAATAAACAACACCAACAACAACGTCAATAACAACAACAACGTCAAATAAACAACAACAACGTCAAATAAACAACAACAACAACAACAACAACGTCAAGTAAACAACAACAACAACGTCAAATAAACAACAACAACAACAACAACAACGTCAACAACAACAACAACAACAACGTCAAATAAATAATAACAACAACAACAATGTCAAATAAATAACAACAACAACGTCAAATAAACAACAACAACAACAACAACGTCAACAACAACAACAACAACGTCAAATAAATAACAACAACAACAACAACATCAATTAAACAACAACAACAACGTCAAATAAACAACAACAAAAACAACAACAACATCAACAATAACAAAAATGTCAAATAAACAACAACAACAACAACAACGTCAAATAAACAACAAAAACAACGTCAAATAAACAACAACAACAACAACAACAATAACAACAACAACAACGTCAAATAAATAACAACAACAACAACAACGTCAATTAAACAACAACAACAACGTCAAATAAACACAACAAAAACAACAACAACGTCAACAACAACAAAAACGTCAAATAAACAACAACAACAACAACATCAACAACAACAACTACGTCAAACAAACAACAACAACAACGTCAAATATACAATAACAACAACAACAACGTCAACAACAACAACGTCAAATAAACAACAACAACGTCAAATAAACAACAACAACGTCAAATAAACAACAACAACAACGTCAACAACAACAACAACAATGTCAAATAAATAACAACAACAACAACAACAACAACACATCAACAACAACAACTACGTCAAATAAACAACAACAACAACAACGTCAAATAAACAACAACAACAACTATGTCAACAACAACAACAACAACGTCAAATAAACAACAACAACAACAACGTCAAATAAACAACAACAACAACAACGTCAATAACAACAACAACGTCAAGTAAACAACAACAACAACAACGTCAAATAAACAACAACAACAACGTCAACAACAACAACAATGTCAAATAAACAACAACATCGTCAACAACAACAACAATGTCAAATAAACAGCAACAACAACAACGTCAAATAAACAACAACAACAACTATGTCAACAACAATAACAACAACGTCAAATTAACAACAACAACGTTAATAACAACAACAACATCAAGTAAACAACCACAACAACAACGTCAAATAAACAACAACAACAACAACAACAACAATAACAATAACGTCAAGTAAAGAACAACAACAACAACGTCAAATAAACAACAACAACAACAACGTCAACAACTACAACAACGTCAAATAAACAACAACAACAACAACAACGTCAACAACAACAACGTCAAATAAACAACAACAACAATGTCAAATAAACAATAACAACAACAACAATGTCAAATAAATAACAACAACAACGTAAAATAAACAACAACAACAACAACGTCAAATAAACAACAACAAAAACAACAACAACATCAACAACAACAAAAACGTCAAATAAACAACAACAACAACAACGTCAACAACAACAACTATGTCAAATAAACAACAACAACAACGTCAAATAAACAACAACAACAACAACGTCAAATAAACAACAACAACAACGTCAAATAAACAACAACAACAACTAAGTCAACAACAACAACAACAATGTCAAATAAACAACAACAACAATGTCAAATAAACAACAACAACAACAACGTCAACAACAACAACAACAATGTCAAATGAACAACAACAACAACGTCAACAACAACATCAATGTCAAATAAACAACAACAACAACAACGTCAAATAAACAACAACAACAACGTCAACAACAACAACAACGTCAAATAAACAACAACAACAACAACAACTATGTCAACAACAACGTCAAATAAATAATAACAACAACAACGTCAACAACAACAATGTCAAATAAACAACAACAACAACACTGTCAAATAAACAACAACAACAACAACGTCAAATAAACAACAACAACAACTTTAAATAAACAACAACAAAAACAACGTCAACAACAACAACAACGTCAAATAAACAACAACAACGTCAACAACAAAAACAACGTCAAGTAAACAACAACAACAACGTCAAATAAACAATAACAACAACAACAACGTCAAATAAACAACAACAACAACAACAACGTCAAATAAACAACAACAACAACAAAGTCAAATAAACTACAACAACAACAATGTCAACAACAACAATAACAATGTCAAATAAACAACAACAACAACGTCAACAACAACAATAATGTCAAATAAACAACAACAACAACGTCAAATAAACAACAACAACAACAACAACATCAACAACAACAACAACGTCAAATAAATAACAACAACAACAACGTCAAATAAACAACAACAACAACAATGTCAAATAAACAACAACAATAATAACAACAACAACAACAACGTCAAATAAACAACAACAACAACAACAATGTCAATTAAACAACAACAACAACAACGTCAAATAAACAACAACAAAAACAACAACAACAAAAACGTCAAATAAACAACAACAACAACAAGAACGTCAACAACAACAACTACGTCAAATAAACAACAACAACAACGTCAATTAAACAATAACAACAACAACGTCAAAAACAACAACGTCAAATAAACAACAACAACAACGTCAAATAAACAACAACAACAACAACAACGTCAACAACAACAACAACAACGTCAAATAAATAACAACAACAACAACAACATCAATTAAACAACAACAACAACAACGTCAAATAAACAACAACAAAAACAACAACAACATCAACAACAACAAAAACGTCAAATAAACAACAACAACAACGTCAAATAAACAACAACAACAATGTCAAATAAACAACAACAACAACAACAATAACAACAACAACGACAAATAAATAACAACAACAACAACAACGTCAATTAAACAACAACAACAACAACGTCAAATAAACACAACAAAAACAACAACAACGTCAACAACAACAAAAACGTCAAATAAACAACAACAACAACATCAACAACAACAACTACGTCAAATAAACAACAACAACGTCAAATATACAATAACAACAACAACACCGTCAACAACAACAACGTCAAATATACAACAACAACGTCAAATAAACAACAACAACGTCAAATAAACAACAACAACAACGTCAACAACAACAACAACAATGTCAAATAAACAACAATAACAACAACAACAACAACACATCAACAACAACAACTACGTCAAATAAACAACAACAACAACAACAACAACGTCAAATAAACAACAACAACAACTATGTCAACAACAACAACAACAACGTCAAATAAACAACAACAACAACAACGTCAAATAAACAACACCAACAACAACGTCAATAACAACAACAACGTCAAGTAAACAACAACAACAACAACGTCAAATAAACAACAACAACAACAACGTCAACAACCACAACAATGTCAAATAAACAACAACAACAACACCGTCAACAACAAGAACAATGTCAAATAAAGAGCAACAACAACAACGTCAAATAAACAACAACAACAACTATGTCAACAACAACAACAACGTCAAATAAACAACAACAACAACGTCAATAACAACAACAACATCAAGTAAACAACCACAACAACAACGTCAAATAAACAACAACAACAACAACAACAATAACAATAACGTCAAGTAAAGAACAACAACAACAACGTCAAATAAACAACAACAACAACAACGTCAACAACAACAACAACAACAACGTCAAATAAACAACAACAACAACGTCAACAACAACAACGTCTACAACAACAACGTCAAATAAACAACAACAACAATGTCAAATAAACAATAACAACAACAACAATGTCAAATAAATAACAACAACAACGTCAAATAAACAACAACAACAACAACGTCAACAACAACAACAACAACAACGTCAAATAAACAACAACAACAACAACAACGTCAAATAAACAACAACAAAAACAACAACAACATCAACAACAACAAAAACGTCAAATAAACAACAACAACAACGTCAACAACAACAACTATGTCAAATAAACAACAACAACAACAACGTCAAATAAACAATAACAATAACAACAACGTCAACAACAACAACATCAAATAATCAACAACAACAACGTCAAATAAACAACAACAACGTCAAATAAACAACAACAAAAACAATAACAACATCAACAACAACAAAAACGTCAAATAAACAACAACAACAACAACATCAACAACAACAACTACGTCAAATAAACAACAACAACAACGTCAAATAAACAATAACAACAACAACAACATCAAATAAACAACAACAACAACAATGTCAAATAAACAACAACAACGTCAAATAAACAACAAAAACAACATTAACAACAACAACAACAATGTCAAATAAACAACAACAACAATAATAACAACAACGTCGACAACAACAACTACGTCAAATAAACAACAACAACAACAACAACGTAAAATAAACAACAAAAATAACTATGTCAACAACAACAACAACGTCAAATAAACAACAACATCAACAACGTCAAATAAACAACAACAACAACGTCAATAACAACAAGAATGTCAAGTAAACAACAACAACAACAATAATGTCAAATAAACAACAACAACAACAACAACGTCAATAACAACAACAACAACGTCAAAAAAACAACGTCAACAACAACAACAACGTGAAATAAAAACAAAAACTATGTCAACAACAACAACAACATCAAATAAACAACAACAACAACAACGTCAACAACAACAACGTCAAATAAACAAAAACAACAATAACAACGTCAAATAAACAACAACAACAACGTCAAATAAACAACAACAACAACAACGTCAATAACAACAATAACGTCAATAACAACAACAACGTCAATAACAACAACAACGTCAAGTAAACAACAACAACAACAACAACAACGTCAAATAAACAACAACAACAACAACGTCAAATAAACAACAACAACAACAATAACAATGTCAAATAAACAACAACAACAACAATAACACCGTCAACAACAACAACAATGTCAAATAAACAACAACAACAACAACGTCAAATAAACAACAACAACAACAACGTCAAGTAAACAACAACAACAACAACGTCAAATAAACAACAACAACAACAACAACAACGTCAAGTAGACAACAACAACAACGTCAAATAAACAACAACAACAACAACAACGTCAACAACAACAACAACAACGTCAAATAAATAATAATAACAACAACAATGTCAAATAAATAACAACAACAACGTCAAATAAACAACAACAACAACAACAACGTCAACAATAACAACAACAACAACGTCAAATAAATAACAACAACAACAACAACATCAATTAAACAACAACAACAACAACGTCAAATAAACAACAACAAAAACAACAACAACATCAACAACAACAAAAACGTCAAATAAACAACAACAACAACAACAACGTCAAATAAACAACAACAACAACGTCAAATAAACAACAACAACAACAACAACAATAACAACAACAACGTCAAATAAATAACAACAACAACAACAACAACGTCAATTAAACAACAACAACAACAACGTCAAATAAACACAACAAAAACATCAACAACGTCAACAACAACAAAAACGTCAAATAAACAACAACAACAACATCAACAACAACAACTACGTCAAATAAACAACAACAACAACGTCAAATATACAATAACAACAACAACAACGTCAACAACAACAACGTCAAATATACAACAACAACGTCAAATAAACAACAACAACGTCAAATAAACAACAACAACAACGTCAACAACAACAACAACAATGTCAAATAAACAACAACAACAACAACAACACATCAACAACAACAACTACGTCAAATAAACAACAACAACAACAACGTCAAATAAACAACAACAACAACAACTATGTCAACAACAACAACAACAACGTCAAATAAACAACAACAACAACAACGTCAAATAAACAACACCAACAACAACGTCAAGTAAACAACAACAACAACAACGTCAAATAAACAACAACAACAACAACGTCAACAACCACAACAATGTCAAATAAACAACAACAACAACACCGTCAACAACAACAACAATGTCAAATAAACAGCAACAACAACAACGTCAAATAAACAACAACAACTATGTCAACAACAACAACAACGTCAAATAAACAACAACAACAACGTCAATAACAACAACAACATCAAGTAAACAACCACAACAACAACGTCAAATAAACAACAACAACAACAACAACAATAACAATAACGTCAAGTAAAGAACAACAACAACAACGTCAAATAAACAACAACAACAACAACGTCAACAACAACAACAACAACGTCAAATAAACAACAACAACAACGTCAACAACAACAACGTCAACAACAACAACGTCAAATAAACAACAACAACAACAATGTCAAATAAATAACAACAACAACGTCAAATAAACAACAACAACAACAACGTCAACAACAACAACAACAACGTCAAATAAACAACAACAACAACAACAACGTCAAATAAACAACAACAAAAACAACAACAACATCAACAACAACAAAAACGTCAAATAAACAACAACAACAACAACAACGTCAACAATAACAACTATGTCAAATAAACAACAACAAACAACAACAACAACGTCAAATAAACAATAACAATAACAACAACGTCAACAATAACAACATCAAATAATCAACAACAACAACGTCAAATAAACAACAACAACGTCAAATAAACAACAACAAAAACAATAACAACATCAACAACAACAAAAACGTCAAATAAACAACAACAACAACAACAACAACATACACAACAACAACTACGTCAAATAAACAACAACAACAACGTCAAATAAACAATAACAACAACAACAACGTCAAATAAACAACAACAACAACAACAACGTCAAATAAACAACAACAATGTCAAATAAACAACAAAAACAACGTTAACAACAACAACAACAATGTCAAATAAACAACAACAACAATAATAACAACAACGTCGACAACAACAACTACGTCAAATAAACAACAACAACAACAACGTAAAATAAACAACAAAAACAACTATGTCAACAACAACAACAACGTCAAATAAACAACAACATCAACAACGTCAAATAAACAACAACAACAACGTCAATAACAACAAGAATGTCAAGTAAACAACAACAACAACAATAATGTCAAATAAACAACAACAACAACAACAACGTCAATAACAACAACAACAACGTCAAAAAAACAACGTCAACAACAACAACGTGAAATAAAAACAAAAACTATGTCAACAACAACAACAACATCAAATAAACAACAACAACAACAACGTCAACAACAACAACGTCATATAAACAAAAACAACAATAACAACGTCAAATAAACAACAACAACAACAACGTCAAATAAACAACAACAACAATGTTAAATAAACAACAACAACAACGTCAAATAAACAACAACAACAACGTCAACAACAACAACAACAACGTCAAATAAACAACAACAACAACAACACTGTCAAATAAACAACAACAACAACGACAAATAAACCACAACAACAATGTTAAATAAACAACAACAACAACGTCAAATAAACAACAACAACAACGTCGACAACAACAACAACAACGTCAAATAAACAACAACAACAACAACAACAACTATGTCAACAACAAAAACAACGTCAAATAAACAACAACAACAACAACAACGTCAAATAAACAACAACAACAACAACGTCAAATAAGTAACAACAACAACAACGTCAACAACAACAACGTTAAATAAACAACAACAACAACAACAACAACGTCAAATAAACAACAACAACAACGTCAAATGAACAACAACAACAACAATGTCAAATAAACAACAACAACAACAACAACAATGTCAAATAAGCAACAACAACAACAACGTCAAATAAATAACAACAACGTCAGATAAACAACAACAACAACAATGTCAAATAAACAACAACAACAACGTCAACAACAACAACAACGTCAAATAAACAACAACAACAACGTCAAATAAAAAACAACAACAACAACGTCAAATAAACAACAAAAACAACGACAACAACAATGTCAAATAAACAACAACAACAACAACGTCAAATAAAAAACAACAACAACAACGTCAAATAAACAACAAGAACAACAACAACGTCAAATAAACAACAACAACAACAACATCGTCAAATAAACAACAACAACAACAACAACAACAACAATAACGTTAAATAAACAACAACAACAACAATAACAACAACAACGTCAAATAAACAACAAAAACAACAACAACAACGTCAACAACAACAACATCAAATAAACAACAACAACAACAACGTCAAATAAACAACAACAACAGCAACGTTAACAACAACAACGTCAAATAAACAACAACAACAACAACAACAACGTCAAATAAACAACAACAACAACAACAATGTTAAATAAACAACAACAACAACAACAACAACGTCAAATAAATAACAATAACAACGTCAAATAAACAACAACAACAACAACAATGTCAAATAAACAACAACAACAAGAACAACGTCAAATAAACAACAACAACAACGTCAAATAAACAACAACAACAACAACAATAAAAATAACAACAATAACAACAACGTCAAATAAACAACAAAAACAACAACAACAATAACAACAACGTCAACAACAACAACGTCAAATAAACAACCACAACAACAACAACAACAAAATCGTCAAATAAACACATAACAACAACAACAACAACGTCAACAACAACAACTACGTCAAATAAACAACAACAACGTCAAATAAACAACAACAACAACAACAACGTCAACAACAACAACGTCAAATAAACAACAACAACAACGTCAAATAAACAACAACAACAACAACAATGTCAAATAAACAACAACAACAACGTCAAATAAACAACCACAACAACCTCAAATAAATAACAACAACAACGTCAAATAAATAACAACAACAAGAACAACGTCAAATAAAAAACAACGTCAAATAAACAACAACAACAATAATAACAACAACGTCTAATAAACAACAACAACAACAACGTCAAATAAACAACAACAACAACAACAACAACAACGTCAAATAAACAACAACAAAAACAACAACAAAAACAACAACAACAACAACAACAATGAAAATGTCAAACAAACAACAACAACAACAACGTCAACAACAACAACTTTGTCAAATAAACAACAACAACAACAATGTCAAATAAACAACAACAACAACGTCAAATAAACAACAACAACAACATCAACAACAACAACAAAAATGTCAAATAAACAACAACAACATAAACAACGTCAACAACAACAACTACGTCAAATAAACCACAACAACAACAACAATGTCAAATAAACAATAACAGCAACAACAGCGTCAACAACAACAACGTCAAATAAACAACAACAATAACGTCAAATAAACAACAACAACAACGTCAAATAAACAACAACAACAGCAACGTCAAATAAACAACAATAATAACAACAAAAACAACAACAACAACAACAACGTCAACAATAACAAATAAACAACAACAACAACAACCTTTAATAAACAACAACAACAACAAAATCGTCAAATAAACAAACAAGAACAACAACAACGTCAACAACAACAACTACGTCAAATAAACAACAACAACGTCAGATAAACAACAACAACAACAACGTCAACAACAACAACGTCAAATAAACAACAACAACAACAACGTCAAATAAACAACAACAACAACAACAACAATGTCAAATAAACAACAACAACAACAACAACAACAACGTCAAATAAACAACAACAACAACCTCAAATAAACAACAACAACAACAACAACAACAACGTCAAATAAATAACAACAACAAGAGCAACGTCATATAAACAACAACAACAATAATAACAACAACGTCTAATAAACAACAACAACAACAACGTCAAATAAACAACAACAACAACGTCAAATAAACAACAACAAAAACAACAACTAAAACAACAACAACAACAACAACGAAAATGTCAAATAAACAACAATAACAACAACAACGTCAACAACAACAACTACGTCAAATAAACAACAACAAGAACGTTAAATAAACAACAACAACGTCAAATAAACAACAACAAAAACAACAACAACATCAACAACAACAACAAAAATGTCAAATAAACAACAACAACATAAACAACGTCAACAACAACAACTACGTCAAATAAACAACAACAACAACAACGTCAAATAAAGAATAACAGCAACAATAGCGTCAACAACAACAACAACGTCAAATAAACAACATCAACAACGTCAAATAAACAACAACAACAATGTCAACAACAACAACGTCAAATAAACAACAACAACGTCAAATAAACAACAACAACAACAACAACAATGTCAAATAAACAACAACAACAACGTCAAATAAATAACAACTGCAACGTCAAATAAATAACAACAACAACAATGTCAAATAAACAACAACAACAAGAACAACGTCAAATAAACAACAACAACAACAACAACAACAATAACAACAACAAAGACAACAACGTCAAATAAACAACAACAACGTCAAATAAACAACAACAAAAACAACAACAACATCAACAACAACAAAAACGTCAAATAAACAACAACAACAACAACAACGTCAACAACAACAACTACGTCAAATAAACAACAACAACAACGTCAAATAAACAGTAACAACAACAACAACGTCAACAACAACAACGTCAAATAAACAACAACAATAACAATGTCTAATAAACAACAACAACAACGTCAAATAAACAACAACAATAACAATGTCTAATAAACAACAACAACAACGTCAAATAAACAACAACAACAACAACAACAACGTCAAATAAACAACAACGTCAACAACAACAACAACAACAACGTCAAATAAACAACAACAACAACAACTATGTGAACAACAACAACGTCAAATAAAAAACAACAACAACTACAACGTCAAATAAACAACAACAACAACAATGTCAAATAAACAACAACAACAACAACACCGTCAAATAAACAACAACAACAACAACGTCAAATAAACAACAACAACAACAACGTCAAAAAAACAACAACAACAACAACAACAACAATAACAACAACAACAACGTCAAATAAACAACAAAAACAACAACAGCAACGTCAACAACAACAACAACAACAACGTCAAATGAAAAACAACAACAACAACGTCCACAACAACAATGTCAAATAAACAACAACAACAACAACGTCAAATAAAGAACAACAACAACAACAACAATGTCAAATAAGCAACAACAACAACAACGTCAAATAAATAACAACAACGTCAGATAAACAACAACAACAACAATGTCAAATAAACAACAACAACGTCAACAACAACAACAACGTCAAATAAACAACAACAACAACGTCAAATAAACAACAACAACAACGTCAAATAAACAACAACAACAACAACAACGTCAAATAAACAACAAAAACAACGACAACAACAACGTCAAATAAACAACAACAACAACAACGTCAAATAAAAAACAACAACAACAACGTCAAATAAACAACAAGAACAACAACAACGTCAAATAAACAACAACAACAACAACATCGTCAAATAAACAACAACATAAACAACAACAACAACAACAACAACAATAACGTCAAATAAACAACAACAACAACAATAACAACAACAACGTCAAATAAACAACAAAAACAACAACAACAACGTCAACAACAACAACATCAAATAAACAACAACAACAACAACGTCAAATAAACAACAACAACAACAACGTCAACAACAACAACGTCAAATAAACAACAACAACAACAACGTCAAATAAACAACAACAACAACAATGTTAAATAAACAACAACAGCAACAACGTCAAATAAATAACAATAACAACATCAAATAAACAACAACAACAACAATGTCAAATAAACAACAACAACAAGAACAACGTCAAATAAACAACAACAACAACGTCAAATAAACAACAACAACAACAACAACAATAAAAATAACAACAATAACAACAACGTCAAATAAACAACAAAAATAACAACAACAATAACAACAACGTCAACAACAACAACGTCAAATAAACAACAACAACAACAATGTTTAATAAACAACAACAACAACAAAATCGTCAAATAAACAAACAACAACAACAACAACAACGTCAACAACAACAACTACGTCAAATAAACAACAACAACAACGTCAAATAAACAACAACAACAACAACGTCAAATAAACAACAACAACAACAACAACGTCAACAACAACAACAACAACGTCAAATAAATAACAACAACAACAACAACATCAATTAAACAACAACAACAACAACAACGTCAAATAAACAACAACAAAAACAATAACAACATCAACAACAACAAAAACGTCAAATAAACAACAACAACAACAACAACATACACAACAACAACTACGTCAAATAAACAACAACAACAACGTCAAATAAACAATAACAACAACAACAACGTCAAATAAACAACAACAACAACAACGTCAAATAAACAACAACAATGTCAAATAAACAACAAAAACAACGTTAACAACAACAACAACAATGTCAAATAAACAACAACAACAATAATAACAACAACGTCGACAACAACAACTACGTCAAATAAACAACAACAACAACAACGTAAAATAAACAACAAAAACAACTATGTCAACAACAACAACAACGTCAAATAAACAACAACATCAACAACGTCAAATAAACAACAACAACAACGTCAATAACAACAAGAATGTCAAGTAAACAACAACAACAACAATAATGTCAAATAAACAACAACAACAACAACAACGTCAATAACAACAACAACAACGTCAAAAAAACAACGTCAACAACAACAACGTGAAATAAAAACAAAAACTATGTCAACAACAACAACAACATCAAATAAACAACAACAACAACAACGTCAACAACAACAACGTCATATAAACAAAAACAACAATAACAACGTCAAATAAACAACAACAACAACAACGTCAAATAAACAACAACAACAATGTTAAATAAACAACAACAACAACGTCAAATAAACAACAACAACAACGTCAACAACAACAACAACAACGTCAAATAAACAACAACAACAACAACACTGTCAAATAAACAACAACAACAACGACAAATAAACCACAACAACAATGTTAAATAAACAACAACAACAACGTCAAATAAACAACAACAACAACGTCAACAACAACAACAACAACGTCAAATAAACAACAACAACAACAACAACTATGTCAACAACAAAAACAACGTCAAATAAACAACAACAACAACAACAACGTCAAATAAACAACAACAACAACAACGTCAAATAAGTAACAACAACAACAACGTCAACAACAACAACGTTAAATAAACAACAACAACAACAACAACAACAACGTCAAATAAACAACAACAACAACGTCAAATGAACAACAACAACAACAATGTCAAATAAACAACAACAACAACAACAACAATGTCAAATAAGCAACAACAACAACAACGTCAAATAAATAACAACAACGTCAGATAAACAACAACAACAACAATGTCAAATAAACAACAACAACAACGTCAACAACAACAACAACGTCAAATAAACAACAACAACAACGTCAAATAAAAAACAACAACAACAACGTCAAATAAACAACAAAAACAACGACAACAACAATGTCAAATAAACAACAACAACAACAACGTCAAATAAAAAACAACAACAACAACGTCAAATAAACAACAAGAACAACAACAACGTCAAATAAACAACAACAACAACAACATCGTCAAATAAACAACAACAACAACAACAACAACAACAATAACGTTAAATAAACAACAACAACAACAATAACAACAACAACGTCAAATAAACAACAAAAACAACAACAACAACGTCAACAACAACAACATCAAATAAACAACAACAACAACAACGTCAAATAAACAACAACAACAGCAACGTTAACAACAACAACGTCAAATAAACAACAACAACAACAACAACAACGTCAAATAAACAACAACAACAACAACAATGTTAAATAAACAACAACAACAACAACAACAACAACGTCAAATAAATAACAATAACAACGTCAAATAAACAACAACAACAACAACAATGTCAAATAAACAACAACAACAAGAACAACGTCAAATAAACAACAACAACAACGTCAAATAAACAACAACAACAACAACAATAAAAATAACAACAATAACAACAACGTCAAATAAACAACAAAAACAACAACAACAATAACAACAACGTCAACAACAACAACGTCAAATAAACAACCACAACAACAACAACAACAAAATCGTCAAATAAACACATAACAACAACAACATCAACGTCAACAACAACAACTACGTCAAATAAACAACAACAACGTCAAATAAACAACAACAACAACAACAACGTCAACAACAACAACGTCAAATAAACAACAACAACAACGTCAAATAAACAACAACAACAACAACAACAATGTCAAATAAACAACAACAACAACGTCAAATAAACAACCACAACAACCTCAAATAAATAACAACAACAACAACGTCAAATAAATAACAACAACAAGAACAACGTCAAATAAAAAACAACGTCAAATAAACAACAACAACAATAATAACAACAACGTCTAATAAACAACAACAACAACAACGTCAAATAAACAACAACAACAACAACAACAACGTCAAATAAACAACAACAAAAACAACAACAAAAACAACAACAACAACAACAACAACAATGAAAATGTCAAACAAACAACAACAACAACAACGTCAACAACAACAACTTTGTCAAATAAACAACAACAACAACAATGTCAAATAAACAACAACAACAACGTCAAATAAACAACAACAACAACATCAACAACAACAACAAAAATGTCAAATAAACAACAACAACATAAACAACGTCAACAACAACAACTACGTCAAATAAACCACAACAACAACAACAATGTCAAATAAACAATAACAGCAACAACAGCGTCAACAACAACAACGTCAAATAAACAACAACAATAACGTCAAATAAACAACAACAACAACGTCAAATAAACAACAACAACAGCAACGTCAAATAAACAACAATAATAACAACAACAACAACGTCAAATAAACAACAAAAACAACAACAACAACAACAACGTCAACAATAACAAATAAACAACAACAACAACAACCTTTAATAAACAACAACAACAACAAAATCGTCAAATAAACAAACAACAACAACAACAACGTCAACAACAACAACTACGTCAAATAAACAACAACAACGTCAGATAAACAACAACAACAACAACGTCAACAACAACAACGTCAAATAAACAACAACAACAACAACGTCAAATAAACAACAACAACAACAACAACAATGTCAAATAAACAACAACAACAACAACAACAACAACGTCAAATAAACAACAACAACAACCTCAAATAAACAACAACAACAACAACAACAACAACGTCAAATAAATAACAACAACAAGAGCAACGTCATATAAACAACAACAACAATAATAACAACAACGTCTAATAAACAACAACAACAACAACGTCAAATAAACAACAACAACAACGTCAAATAAACAACAACAAAAACAACAACTAAAACAACAACAACAACAACAACGAAAATGTCAAATAAACAACAATAACAACAACAACGTCAACAACAACAACTACGTCAAATAAACAACAACAAGAACGTTAAATAAACAACAACAACGTCAAATAAACAACAACAAAAACAACAACAACATCAACAACAACAACAAAAATGTCAAATAAACAACAACAACATAAACAACGTCAACAACAACAACTATGTCAAATAAACAACAACAACAACAACGTCAAATAAAGAATAACAACAACAATAGCGTCAACAACAACAACAACGTCAAATAAACAACAACAACAATGTCAACAACAACAACGTCAAATAAACAACAACAACGTCAAATAAACAACAACAACAACAACAATGTCAAATAAACAACAACAACAACGTCAAATAAATAACAACTGCAACGTCAAATAAATAACAACAACAACAATGTCAAATAAACAACAACAACAAGAACAACGTCAAATAAACAACAACAACAACAACAACAACAACAACAATAACAACAACAAAGACAACAACGTCAAATAAACAACAACAACGTCAAATAAACAACAACAAAAACAACAACAACATCAACAACAACAAAAACGTCAAATAAACAACAACAACAACAACAACGTCAACAACAACAACTACGTCAAATAAACAACAACAACAACGTCAAATAAACAGTAACAACAACAACAACGTCAACAACAACAACGTCAAATAAACAACAACAATAACAATGTCTAATAAACAACAACAACAACGTCAAATAAACAACAACAACAACAACAACAACGTCAAATAAACAACAACGTCAACAACAACAACAACAACAACAACGTCAAATAAACAACAACAACAACAACTATGTGAACAACAACAACGTCAAATAAAAAACAACAACAACTACAACGTCAAATAAACAACAACAACAACAATGTCAAATAAACAACAACAACAACAACACCGTCAAATAAACAACAACAACAACAACGTCAAATAAACAACAACAACAACAACGTCAAAAAAACAACAACAACAACAACAACAACAATAACAACAACAACAACGTCAAATAAACAACAAAAACAACAACAACAACGTCAACAACAACAACAACAACAACGTCAAATGAAAAACAACAACAACAACGTCCACAACAACAATGTCAAATAAACAACAACAACAACAACGTCAAATAAAGAACAACAACAACAACAACAATGTCAAATAAGCAACAACAACAACAACGTCAAATAAATAACAACAACGTCAGATAAACAACAACAACAACAATGTCAAATAAACAACAACAACGTCAACAACAACAACAACGTCAAATAAACAACAACAACAACGTCAAATAAACAACAACAACAACGTCAAATAAACAACAACAACAACAACAACGTCAAATAAACAACAAAAACAACGACAACAACAACGTCAAATAAACAACAACAACAACAACGTCAAATAAAAAACAACAACAACAACGTCAAATAAACAACAAGAACAACAACAACGTCAAATAAACAACAACAACAACAACATCGTCAAATAAACAACAACATAAACAACAACAACAACAACAACAACAATAACGTCAAATAAACAACAACAACAACAATAACAACAACAACGTCAAATAAACAACAAAAACAACAACAACAACGTCAACAACAACAACATCAAATAAACAACAACAACAACGTCAAATAAACAACAACAACAACAACGTCAACAACAACAACGTCAAATAACCAACAACAACAACAACGTCAAATAAACAACAACAACAACAATGTTAAATAAACAACAACAGCAACAACGTCAAATAAATAACAATAACAACATCAAATAAACAACAACAACAATGTCAAATAAACAACAACAACAAGAACAACGTCAAATAAACAACAACAACAACGTCAAATAAACAACAACAACAACAACAACAATAAAAATAACAACAATAACAACAACGTCAAATAAACAACAAAAATAACAACAACAATAACAACAACGTCAACAACAACAACGTCAAATAAACAACAACAACAACAATGTTTAATAAACAACAACAACAACAAAATCGTCAAATAAACAAACAACAACAACAACAACGTCAACAACAACAACTACGTCAAATAAACAACAACAACAACGTCAAATAAACAACAACAACAACAACGTCAACAACAACAACGTCAAATAAACAACAACAACAACAACAACGTCAACAACAACAACGTCAAATAAACAACAACAACAACGTCAAATAAACAACAACAACAACAACAACGTCAAATAAACAACAACAACAACAACCTCAAATAAACGACAACAACAACGTCAAATAAATAACAACAACAAGAACAACGTCAAATAAACAACAACAATAATAACAACAACGTCTATTAAACAACAACAACAACAACAACGTCAAATAAACAACAACAACAACAACGTCAAATAAACAACAACAAAAACAACAACAAAAACAACAACAACAACAACAATGAAAATATCAAATAAACAACAACAACAACAACGTCAACAACAACAACTACGTCAAATAAACAACAACGTCAAAAAAAGAACAACGACAACAACGTCAAATAAACAACAACAACAACGTCAAATAAACAAGAACAAAAACAACAACAACATCAACAACAACAAAAACGTCAAATAAACAACAACAACAACAACGTCAACAACAACAACTACGTCAAATAAACAACAACAACAACAACGTCAAATAAACAATAACAACAACAACAACGTCAACAACAACAACGTCAAATAAACAACAACAACGTCAAATAAACAACAACAATAACAACGTCTAATAAACAACAACAACAACGTCAAATAAACAACAACAACAACGTCAAATAAACAACAACGTCAACAACAACAACAACAACGTCAAATAAACAACAACAACAACAACTATGTGAACAACAACAACAACGTCAAATAAAAAACAACAACAACTACAACGTCAAATAAACAACAACAACAACAATGTCAAATAAACAACAACAACAACAACAACGTGAAATAAATAACAACAACAACGTCAAATAAACAACAACAACAACAACGTCAACAACAACAACAATGTCAAATAAACAACAACAACAACAACGTCAACAACAAAAACGTCAAATAAACAACAACAACAATGTTAAATAAACAATAACAACAACAAGAGTGTCAAATAAACAACAACAAGAGTGTCAAATAAACAACAAAAACAACGTCAAATAAACAACAACAACAACAACAACAACAGCGTCAAATAAACAACAACAACAACGTCAAATAAGTAACAACAACAACAACGTCAACAACAACAACAACGTTAAATAAACAACAACAACAACAACAACAACAACGTCAAATAAACAACAACAACAACGTCAAATGAACAACAACAACAACAACGTCAAATAAACAACAACAACAACAACAACAACAATGTCAAATAAGCAACAACAAGAACAACGTAAAATAAATAACAACAACGTCAGATAAACAACAACAACAACAATGTCAAATAAACAACAACAACGTCAAATAAACAAAAATAACAACAACAACGTCAAATAAAAAACAACAACAACAACGTCAAATAAACAACAAAAACAACGACAACAACAACGTCAAATAAACAACAACAACAACAACGTCAAATAAAAAACAACAACAACAACGTCAAATAAACAACAAGAACAACAACAACGTCAAATAAACAACAACAACAACAACATCGTCAAATAAACAACAACAACAACAACAACAACAATAACGTCAAATAAACAACAACAACAACAATAACAACAACAACGTCAAATAAACAACAAAAACAACAACAACAACGTCAACAACAACAACATCAAATAAACAACAACAACAACAACAACGTCAAATAAACAACAACAACAGCAACGTCAACAACAACAACGTCAAATAAACAACAACAACAACAACAACGTCAAATAAACAACAACAACAACAACAATGTTAAATAAACAACAACAACAACGTCAAATAAATAACAATAACAACGTCAAATAAACAACAACAACAACAATGTCAAATAAACAACAACAACAAGAACAACGTCAAATAAACAACAACAACAACAACGTCAAATAAACAACAACAACAACAACAATAAAAATAACAACAATAACAACAACGTCAAATAAACAACAAAAACAACAACAACAATAACAACAACGTCAACAACAACAACGTCAAATAAACAACCACAACAACAACAACAACAAAATCGTCAAATAAACAAACAACAACAACAACAACAACGTCAACAACAACAACTACGTCAAATAAACAACAACAACGTCAAATAAACAACAACAACAACAACAACGTCAACAACAACAACGTCAAATAAACAACAACAACAACAACAACGTCAAATAAACAACAACAACAACAACAATGTCAAATAAACAACAACAACAACAACAACGTCAAATAAACAACAACAACAACCTCAAATAAATAACAACAACAACAACGTCAAATAAATAACAACAACAAGAACAACGTCAAATAAACAACAACGTCAAATAAACAACAACAACAATAATAACAACAACGTCTAATAAACAACAACAACAACAACGTCAAATAAACAACAACAACAACAACAACGTCAAATAAACAACAACAAAAACAACAACAAAAACAACAACAACAACAACAACAACAATGAAAATGTCAAACAAACAACAACAACAACAACAACGTCAACAACAACAACTTTGTCAAATAAACAACAACAACAACAACGTCAAATAAACAACAACAACAACGTCAAATAAACAACAACAACAACATCAACAACAACAAGAAAAAAGTCAAATAAACAACAACAACATAAACAACGTCAACAACAACAACTACGTCAAATAAACCACAACAACAACAACAACGTCAAATAAACAATAACAGCAACAACAACGTCAACAACAACAACGTCAAATAAACAACAACAATAACGTCAAATAAACAACAACAACAACGTCAAATAAACAACAACAACAGCAACGTCAAATAAACAACAATAACAACAACAACAACGTCAAATAAACAACAACAACAACAACATCAAATTAACAACAACAACAACAACGTCAAATAAACAACAACAACAACAACGTCAAATAAACAACAACAACAACAACGTCAAATAAACAACAACAACAACAACGTCAAATAAACAACAACAACAACGTCAAATAAATAACAACAACAACAACGTCAACAACAACAACAACAACGTCAAATGAACAACAACAACAACAACAACGTCAAATAAACCACAACAACAACGTCAAATAAACAACAACATCAAATAATTAACAACAACAATAACAATAACAACAACAAAAACAACGTCAAATAAACAACAACAACAGCAACGTCAATAACAACAACAATAACAACGTTAAATAAACAACAACGTTAAATAAACAACAACAACAATGTCAAATAAACAATAACAATAACAACAATGTCAAATAAACAACAACAAAACGTCAAATAAACAACAACTACAACAACAACGTCAAATAAACAACAACAACAACGTCAAAAAAATAACAACAACTACAACGTCAAATAAAAAACAACAACACCTTCAACGTCAAATAAACAACAACAACAACGTCAACAACAACAACAACGTCAAATAAACAACAACAACAACAACCTCAAATAAACGACAACAACAACGTCAAATAAATAACAACAACAAGAACAACGTCAAATAAACAACAACAATAATAACAACAACGTCTATTAAACAACAACAACAACAACAACGTCAAATAAACAACAACAACAACAACGTCAAATAAACAACAACAAAAACAACAACAAAAACAACAACAACAACAACAATGAAAATATCAAATAAACAACAACAACAACAACGTCAACAACAACAACTACGTCAAATAAACAACAACGTCAAAAAAAGAACAACGACAACAACGTCAAATAAACAACAACAACAACGTCAAATAAACAAGAACAAAAACAACAACAACATCAACAACAACAAAAACGTCAAATAAACAACAACAACAACAACGTCAACAACAACAACTACGTCAAATAAACAACAACAACAACAACGTCAAATAAACAATAACAACAACAACAACGTCAACAACAACAACGTCAAATAAACAACAACAACGTCAAATAAACAACAACAATAACAACGTCTAATAAACAACAACAACAACGTCAAATAAACAACAACAACAACGTCAAATAAACAACAACGTCAACAACAACAACAACAACGTCAAATAAACAACAACAACAACAACTATGTGAACAACAACAACAACGTCAAATAAAAAACAACAACAACTACAACGTCAAATAAACAACAACAACAACAATGTCAAATAAACAACAACAACAACAACAACGTGAAATAAATAACAACAACAACGTCAAATAAACAACAACAACAACAACGTCAACAACAACAACAATGTCAAATAAACAACAACAACAACAACGTCAACAACAAAAACGTCAAATAAACAACAACAACAATGTTAAATAAACAATAACAACAACAAGAGTGTCAAATAAACAACAACAAGAGTGTCAAATAAACAACAAAAACAACGTCAAATAAACAACAACAACAACAACAACAACAGCGTCAAATAAACAACAACAACAACGTCAAATAAGTAACAACAACAACAACGTCAACAACAACAACAACGTTAAATAAACAACAACAACAACAACAACAACAACGTCAAATAAACAACAACAACAACGTCAAATGAACAACAACAACAACAACGTCAAATAAACAACAACAACAACAACAACAACAATGTCAAATAAGCAACAACAAGAACAACGTAAAATAAATAACAACAACGTCAGATAAACAACAACAACAACAATGTCAAATAAACAACAACAACGTCAAATAAACAAAAATAACAACAACAACGTCAAATAAAAAACAACAACAACAACGTCAAATAAACAACAAAAACAACGACAACAACAACGTCAAATAAACAACAACAACAACAACGTCAAATAAAAAACAACAACAACAACGTCAAATAAACAACAAGAACAACAACAACGTCAAATAAACAACAACAACAACAACATCGTCAAATAAACAACAACAACAACAACAACAACAATAACGTCAAATAAACAACAACAACAACAATAACAACAACAACGTCAAATAAACAACAAAAACAACAACAACAACGTCAACAACAACAACATCAAATAAACAACAACAACAACAACAACGTCAAATAAACAACAACAACAGCAACGTCAACAACAACAACGTCAAATAAACAACAACAACAACAACAACGTCAAATAAACAACAACAACAACAACAATGTTAAATAAACAACAACAACAACGTCAAATAAATAACAATAACAACGTCAAATAAACAACAACAACAACAATGTCAAATAAACAACAACAACAAGAACAACGTCAAATAAACAACAACAACAACAACGTCAAATAAACAACAACAACAACAACAATAAAAATAACAACAATAACAACAACGTCAAATAAACAACAAAAACAACAACAACAATAACAACAACGTCAACAACAACAACGTCAAATAAACAACCACAACAACAACAACAACAAAATCGTCAAATAAACAAACAACAACAACAACAACAACGTCAACAACAACAACTACGTCAAATAAACAACAACAACGTCAAATAAACAACAACAACAACAACAACGTCAACAACAACAACGTCAAATAAACAACAACAACAACAACAACGTCAAATAAACAACAACAACAACAACAATGTCAAATAAACAACAACAACAACAACAACGTCAAATAAACAACAACAACAACCTCAAATAAATAACAACAACAACAACGTCAAATAAATAACAACAACAAGAACAACGTCAAATAAACAACAACGTCAAATAAACAACAACAACAATAATAACAACAACGTCTAATAAACAACAACAACAACAACGTCAAATAAACAACAACAACAACAACAACGTCAAATAAACAACAACAAAAACAACAACAAAAACAACAACAACAACAACAACAACAATGAAAATGTCAAACAAACAACAACAACAACAACAACGTCAACAACAACAACTTTGTCAAATAAACAACAACAACAACAACGTCAAATAAACAACAACAACAACGTCAAATAAACAACAACAACAACATCAACAACAACAAGAAAAAAGTCAAATAAACAACAACAACATAAACAACGTCAACAACAACAACTACGTCAAATAAACCACAACAACAACAACAACGTCAAATAAACAATAACAGCAACAACAACGTCAACAACAACAACGTCAAATAAACAACAACAATAACGTCAAATAAACAACAACAACAACGTCAAATAAACAACAACAACAGCAACGTCAAATAAACAACAATAACAACAACAACAACGTCAAATAAACAACAACAACAACAACATCAAATTAACAACAACAACAACAACGTCAAATAAACAACAACAACAACAACGTCAAATAAACAACAACAACAACAACGTCAAATAAACAACAACAACAACAACGTCAAATAAACAACAACAACAACGTCAAATAAATAACAACAACAACAACGTCAACAACAACAACAACAACGTCAAATGAACAACAACAACAACAACAACGTCAAATAAACCACAACAACAACGTCAAATAAACAACAACATCAAATAATTAACAACAACAATAACAATAACAACAACAAAAACAACGTCAAATAAACAACAACAACAGCAACGTCAATAACAACAACAATAACAACGTTAAATAAACAACAACGTTAAATAAACAACAACAACAATGTCAAATAAACAATAACAATAACAACAATGTCAAATAAACAACAACAAAACGTCAAATAAACAACAACTACAACAACAACGTCAAATAAACAACAACAACAACGTCAAAAAAATAACAACAACTACAACGTCAAATAAAAAACAACAACACCTTCAACGTCAAATAAACAACAACAACAACGTCAACAACAACAACAACGTCAAATAAACAACGACAACAACGTCAAATAAACAATAACAACAACAACAACGTCAAATAAACAACAAAAACAACGACAACAACAACGTCAAATAAACAACAACAACAACAACAACGTCAAATAAAAAACAACAACAACAACGTCAAATGAACAACAACAACAACAACAACAACGTCAAATAAACAACAACAACAACAACAACGTCAAATAAACAACAACAACAACAACAACAATAACAACGTCAAATAAACAACAAAAACAACAACATTGTCAAATAAACAACAACAACAACGTCAAAAAAAAACAACAACAACAACAACAACGTCAAATAAACAACAAAAACAACAACAACAACAACAACGTCAACAACAACAACGTCAAATAAACAACAACAACAATGTCAAATAAACAAATACAACAACAATGTCAACAACAACAACGTCAAATAAACAACAACAACAACAACAAAGTCAAATAAACAACAACAACAACAACAACAATGTCAAATAAACAACAACAACAACAACGTCAAATAAATAACAACAACAACAATGTCAAATAAACAACAAGAACAAGAACAACGTCAAATAAACAACAACAACAACAACAACAATAACAACAACAAAGACAACAACGTCAAATAAACAACAACAACAACAACGTCAAATAAACCACAAAAACAACAACAACATCATCAACAACAACAACAACGTCAACAACAACAACTTCGTCAAATAAACAACAACAACAACGTCAAATAAACAATAACAACAACAATAACAATGTCAACAACAACAACGTCAAATAAACAACAACAACGTCAAATAAACAACAACAATAACAACGTCTAATAAACAACAACAACGTCAAATAAACAACAACAACAACGTCAAATAAACAACAACGTCAACAACAACAACAACGTCAAATAAAGAACAACAACAACTATCTGAACAACAACAACGTCAAATAAACAACAACAACAACAACTACAACGTCAAATAAACAACAACAACAACAACAATGTCAAATAAACCACAACAACAACAACACCATCAAATAAACAACAACAACAATAATGTCAAATAAACAACAACAACAACAACGTCAAATAAATAACAATAACAACGTCAAATAAACAACAACAACAACAACGTCAACAACAACAACAACAACGTCAAATAAACAACAACAACAACAACGTCAACAACAACAACGTCAAATAAACAACAACAACAATGTCAAATAAGCAATAACAACAACAACAGTGTCAAATAAACAACAACAACAACAGTGTCAAATAAACAACAAAAACAACGTCAAATAAACAACAACAACAACAACGTCAAATAAACAACAACAACAACAACAATGTCAAATAAGTAACAACAACAACAACGTCAACAACAACAACAACGTCAAATAAACAACAACAACAACGTCAAATAATCAACAACAACAACAACGTCAAATAAACAACAACAACAACAACAACAACAACATCGTCAAATAAACAACAACAACAACAACAACGTCAAATAAACAACAACAACAACAACAATAACAACAACAATGTCAAATAAACAACAAAAACAACAACAACAACGTCAACAACAACAACGTCAAATAAACAACAACAACAACGTCAAATGAACAACAACAACAACAACAACAACAACTTCCACAACAACAACGTCAAATAAACAACAACAACAACAACAACAACGTCAAATAAACAACAACAACAACAACAACAATGTCAAATAAGCAACAATAACAACAACGTCAAATAAATAACAACAACGTCAGATAAACAACAACAACGACAATGTCAAATAAACATTAACAACAACAACGTCAACAACAACAACAACATCAAATAAACAACAACAACAACGTCAAATAAACAACAACAACAACAACGTCAAATAAACAACAAAAACAACGACAACAACAACGTCAAATTAACAACAACAACAACAACAACGTCAAATAAACAACAACAACAACATCGTCAAATAAACAACAACAACAACAACAATAACGTCAAATAAACAACAATAACAACAATAACAACAACAACGTCAAATAAACAACAAAACCAACAACAACGTCAACAACAACAACGGCAAATATACAACAACAACAACGTCAAATAAACAACAACGTCAACAAAAACAACGTCAAATAAACAACAACAACAACAACAACGTCAAATAAACAACAACAACAACAACAACAATGTCAAATAAACAACAACAACAACAACAACAACGTCAAATAAATAACAATAACAACGTCAAATAAACAACAACAACAACAATGTCAAATAAACAACAACAACAAGAACAACGTCAAATAAACAACAACAACAACAACAACAATAACAACAACAATAACAACAACGTCAAATAAACAACAACAACAACGTCAAATAAACAACAACAAAAACGTCAAATAAACAACAACAACGTCAAATAAACAACAACAAAAACAACAACAACGTCAACAACAACAACTACGTCAAATAAACAACAACAACAACGTCAAATAAAAAATAACAACAACAACAACAACAACAACAACGTCAACAACAACAACGTCAAATAAACAACAACAACAACAACGTCAAATAAACAACAACAACAACAACAACAACAACAACGTCAAATAAATAACAACAACAACGTCAAATAAACAACAACAACAACAACAACGTCAACAACAACAACAACAACGTCAAATAAACAACAACAACAACGTCAACAACAACCACGTCAAATAAACAACAACAACAATGTCAAATAAACAATAACAACAACAACAGTGTCAAATAAACAACAACAACAGTGTCAAATAAACAACAAAAACAACGTCAAATAAACAACAACAACAACGTCAAATAAACAACAACAACAACAACAACGTCAAATAAGTAACAACAACAACAACGTCAACAACAACAACAACGTCAAATAAACAATAACAACAACAACAACGTCAAATAAACAACAACAACAACAACAACAACAACGTCAAATAAACAACAACAACAACAACAACAACAACATCGTCAAATAAACAACAACAACAACAAAACCGTCAAATAAACAACAACAACAACAATAACAACAACAACGTCAAATAAACAACAAAAACAACAACAACAACGTCAACAACAACAACGTCAAATAAACAACAACAACGTCAAATGAACAACAACAACAACAACGTCCACAACAACAACGTCAAATAAACAACAACAACAACAACGTCAAATAAATAACAACAACAACAACAATGTCAAATAAGCAACAATAACAACAACAACAACAACGTCAAATAAACAACAACAACAACAACGTCAAATAAACAACAACAACAACAACGTCAAATAAACAACAACAACAACAACGTCAAATAAACAACAACAACAACGTCAAATAAATAACAACAACAACAACGTCAACAACAACAACAACAACGTCAAATGAACAACAACAACAACAACAACAACGTCAAATAAACCACAACAACAACGTCAAATAAACAACAACATCAAATAATTAACAACAACAATAACAATAACAACAACAAAAACAACGTCAAATAAACAACAACAACAGCAACGTCAATAACAACAACAATAACAACGTTAAATAAACAACAACGTTAAATAAACAACAACAACAATGTCAAATAAACAATAACAATAACAACAATGTCAAATAAACAACAACAAAACGTCAAATAAACAACAACTACAACAACAACGTCAAATAAACAACAACAACAACGTCAAAAAAATAACAACAACTACAACGTCAAATAAAAAACAACAACACCTTCAACGTCAAATAAACAACAACAACAACGTCAACAACAACAACAACGTCAAATAAACAACGACAACAACGTCAAATAAACAATAACAACAACAACAACGTCAAATAAACAACAAAAACAACGACAACAACAACGTCAAATAAACAACAACAACAACAACAACGTCAAATAAAAAACAACAACAACAACGTCAAATGAACAACAACAACAACAACAACAACAACGTCAAATAAACAACAACAACAACAACAACGTCAAATAAACAACAACAACAACAACAATAACAACGTCAAATAAACAACAAAAACAACAACATTGTCAAATAAACAACAACAACAACGTCAAAAAAAAACAACAACAACAACAACAACGTCAAATAAACAACAAAAACAACAACAACAACAACAACGTCAACAACAACAACGTCAAATAAACAACAACAACAATGTCAAATAAACAAATACAACAACAATGTCAACAACAACAACGTCAAATAAACAACAACAACAACAACAAAGTCAAATAAACAACAACAACAACAACAACAATGTCAAATAAACAACAACAACAACAACGTCAAATAAATAACAACAACAACAATGTCAAATAAACAACAAGAACAAGAACAACGTCAAATAAACAACAACAACAACAACAACAATAACAACAACAAAGACAACAACGTCAAATAAACAACAACAACAACAACGTCAAATAAACCACAAAAACAACAACAACATCATCAACAACAACAACAACGTCAACAACAACAACTTCGTCAAATAAACAACAACAACAACGTCAAATAAACAATAACAACAACAATAACAATGTCAACAACAACAACGTCAAATAAACAACAACAACGTCAAATAAACAACAACAATAACAACGTCTAATAAACAACAACAACGTCAAATAAACAACAACAACAACGTCAAATAAACAACAACGTCAACAACAACAACAACGTCAAATAAAGAACAACAACAACTATGTGAACAACAACAACGTCAAATAAACAACAACAACAACAACTACAACGTCAAATAAACAACAACAACAACAACAATGTCAAATAAACCACAACAACAACAACACCATCAAATAAACAACAACAACAATAATGTCAAATAAACAACAACAACAACAACGTCAAATAAATAACAATAACAACGTCAAATAAACAACAACAACAACAACGTCAACAACAACAACAACAACGTCAAATAAACAACAACAACAACAACGTCAACAACAACAACGTCAAATAAACAACAACAACAATGTCAAATAAGCAATAACAACAACAACAGTGTCAAATAAACAACAACAACAACAGTGTCAAATAAACAACAAAAACAACGTCAAATAAACAACAACAACAACAACGTCAAATAAACAACAACAACAACAACAATGTCAAATAAGTAACAACAACAACAACGTCAACAACAACAACAACGTCAAATAAACAACAACAACAACGTCAAATAATCAACAACAACAACAACGTCAAATAAACAACAACAACAACAACAACAACAACATCGTCAAATAAACAACAACAACAACAACAACGTCAAATAAACAACAACAACAACAACAATAACAACAACAATGTCAAATAAACAACAAAAACAACAACAACAACGTCAACAACAACAACGTCAAATAAACAACAACAACAACGTCAAATGAACAACAACAACAACAACAACAACAACTTCCACAACAACAACGTCAAATAAACAACAACAACAACAACAACAACGTCAAATAAACAACAACAACAACAACAACAATGTCAAATAAGCAACAATAACAACAACGTCAAATAAATAACAACAACGTCAGATAAACAACAACAACGACAATGTCAAATAAACATTAACAACAACAACGTCAACAACAACAACAACAACAACAAATAAACAACAACAACAACGTCAAATAAACAACAACAACAACAACGTCAAATAAACAACAAAAACAACGACAACAACAACGTCAAATTAACAACAACAACAACAACAACGTCAAATAAACAACAACAACAACATCGTCAAATAAACAACAACAACAACAACAATAACGTCAAATAAACAACAATAACAACAATAACAACAACAACGTCAAATAAACAACAAAACCAACAACAACGTCAACAACAACAACGTCAAATATACAACAACAACAACGTCAAATAAACAACAACGTCAACAAAAACAACGTCAAATAAACAACAACAACAACAACAACGTCAAATAAACAACAACAACAACAACAACAATGTCAAATAAACAACAACAACAACAACAACAACGTCAAATAAATAACAATAACAACGTCAAATAAACAACAACAACAACAATGTCAAATAAACAACAACAACAAGAACAACGTCAAATAAACAACAACAACAACAACAACAATAACAACAACAATAACAACAACGTCAAATAAACAACAACAACAACGTCAAATAAACAACAACAAAAACGTCAAATAAACAACAACAACGTCAAATAAACAACAACAAAAACAACAACAACGTCAACAACAACAACTACGTCAAATAAACAACAACAACAACGTCAAATAAAAAATAACAACAACAACAACAACAACGTCAACAACAACAACGTCAAATAAACAACAACAACAACAACGTCAAATAAACAACAACAACAACAACAACAACAACAACGTCAAATAAATAACAACAACAACGTCAAATAAACAACAACAACAACAACAACGTCAACAACAACAACAACAACGTCAAATAAACAACAACAACAACGTCAACAACAACCACGTCAAATAAACAACAACAACAATGTCAAATAAACAATAACAACAACAACAGTGTCAAATAAACAACAACAACAGTGTCAAATAAACAACAAAAACAACGTCAAATAAACAACAACAACAACGTCAAATAAACAACAACAACAACAACGTCAAATAAGTAACAACAACAACGTCAACAACAACAACAACGTCAAATAAACAACAACAACAACAACAACGTCAAATAAACAACAACAACAACAACAACAACAACAACGTCAAATAAACAACAACAACAACAACAACATCGTCAAATAAACAACAACAACAACAAAACCGTCAAATAAACAACAACAACAACAATAACAACAACAACGTCAAATAAACAACAAAAACAACAACAACAACGTCAACAACAACAACGTCAAATAAACAACAACAACGTCAAATGAACAACAACAACAACAACGTCCACAACAACAACGTCAAATAAACAACAACAACAACAACGTCAAATAAATAACAACAACAACAACAATGTCAAATAAGCAACAATAACAACAACGACAACAACAACGTCAAATAAACAACAACAACAACAACGTCAAATAAAAAACAACAACAACAACGTCAAATAAACAACAAGAACAACAACAACGTCAAATAAACAACAACAACAACAACAACATCGTCAAATAAACAACAACAAGAACAACAACAACAATAACGTCAAATAAACAACAACAACAACAATAACAACAACAACGTCAAATAAACAACAAAAACAACAACAACAACGTCAACAACAACATCAAATAAACAACAACAACAACAACGTCAAATAAACAACAACAACAACAGCAACGTCAACAACAACAACGTCAAATAAACAACGACAACAACAACGTCAAATAAACAACAACAACAACAACAATGTTAAATAAACAACAACAACAACGTCAAATAAATAACAATAACAACGTCAAATAAACAACAACAACAACAATGTCAAATAAACAACAACAACAAGAACAACGTCAAATAAACAACAACAACAACGTCAAATAAACAACAACAACAACAATAAAAATAACAACAATAACAACAACGTCAAATAAACAACAAAAACAACAACAACAACAATAACAACAACGTCAACAACAACAACGTCAAATAAACAACCACAACAACAACAACAACAAAATCGTCAAATAAACAAACAACAACAACAACAACAACGTCAACAACAACAACTACGTCAAATAAACAACAACAACGTCAAATAAACAACAACAACAACAACAACGTCAACAACAACAACGTCAAATAAACAACAACAACAACAACGTCAAATAAACAACAACAACAACAACAATGTCAAATAAACAACAACAACAACAACAACGTCAAATAAACAACAACAACAACCTCAAATAAATAACAACAACAACAACGTCAAATAAATAACAACAACAAGAACAACGTCAAATAAACAACAACGTCAAATAAACAACAACAACAATAATAACAACAACGTCTAATAAACAACAACAACAACAACGTCAAATAAACAACAACAACAACAACAACAACAACAACAACGTCAAATAAACAACAACAAAAACAACAACAAAAACAACAACAACAACAACAACAACAATGAAAATGTCAAACAAACAACAACAACAACAACAACAACGTCAACAACAACAACTTTGTCAAATAAACAACAACAACAACAACGTCAAATAAACAACAACAACAACGTCAAATAAACAACAACAACAACATCAACAACAACAAGAAAAAAGTCAAATAAACAACAACAACATAAACAACGTCAACAACAACAACTACGTCAAATAAACCACAACAACAACAACAACGTCAAATAAACAATAACAGCAACAACAGCGTCAACAACAACAACGTCAAATAAACAACAACAATAACGTCAAATAAACAACAACAACAACGTCAAATAAACAACAACAACAGCAACGTCAAATAAACAACAATAACAACAACAACAACGTCAAATAAACAATAACAACAACAACATCAAATTAACAACAACAACAACAACGTCAAATAAACAACAACAACAACAACGTCAAATAAACAACAACAACAACAACGTCAAATAAACAACAACAACAACAACGTCAAATAAACAACAACAACAACGTCAAATAAATAACAACAACAACAACGTCAACAACAACAACAACAACGTCAAATGAACAACAACAACAACAACAACGTCAAATAAACCACAACAACAACGTCAAATAAACAACAACATCAAATAATTAATAACAACAATAACAATAACAACAACAAAAACAACGTCAAATAAACAACAACAACAGCAACGTCAATAACAACAACAATAACAACGTTAAATAAACAACAACGTTAAATAAACAACAACAATGTCAAATAAACAATAACAATAACAACAATGTCAAATAAACAACAACAAAACGTCAAATAAACAACAACTACAACAACAACGTCAAATAAACAACAACAACAACGTCAAAAAAATAACAACAACTACAACGTCAAATAAAAAACAACAACACCTTCAACGTCAAATAAACAACAACAACAACGTCAACAACAACAACGTCAAATAAACAACAACAACAACAACAAAGTCAAATAAACAACAACAACAACAACAACAATGTCAAATAAACAACAACAACAACAACGTCAAATAAATAACAACAACAACAATGTCAAATAAACAACAAGAACAAGAACAACGTCAAATAAACAACAACAACAACAACAACAATAACAACAACAAAGACAACAACGTCAAATAAACAACAACAACAACAACGTCAAATAAACCACAAAAACAACAACAACATCATCAACAACAACAACAACGTCAACAACAACAACTTCGTCAAATAAACAACAACAACAACGTCAAATAAACAATAACAACAACAATAACAATGTCAACAACAACAACGTCAAATAAACAACAACAACGTCAAATAAACAACAACAATAACAACGTCTAATAAACAACAACAACGTCAAATAAACAACAACAACAACGTCAAATAAACAACAACGTCAACAACAACAACAACGTCAAATAAAGAACAACAACAACTATGTGAACAACAACAACGTCAAATAAACAACAACAACAACAACTACAACGTCAAATAAACAACAACAACAACAACAATGTCAAATAAACCACAACAACAACAACACCATCAAATAAACAACAACAACAATAATGTCAAATAAACAACAACAACAACAACGTCAAATAAATAACAATAACAACGTCAAATAAACAACAACAACAACAACGTCAACAACAACAACAACAACGTCAAATAAACAACAACAACAACAACGTCAACAACAACAACGTCAAATAAACAACAACAACAATGTCAAATAAGCAATAACAACAACAACAGTGTCAAATAAACAACAACAACAACAGTGTCAAATAAACAACAAAAACAACGTCAAATAAACAACAACAACAACAACGTCAAATAAACAACAACAACAACAACAATGTCAAATAAGTAACAACAACAACAACGTCAACAACAACAACAACGTCAAATAAACAACAACAACAACGTCAAATAATCAACAACAACAACAACGTCAAATAAACAACAACAACAACAACAACAACAACATCGTCAAATAAACAACAACAACAACAACAACGTCAAATAAACAACAACAACAACAACAATAACAACAACAATGTCAAATAAACAACAAAAACAACAACAACAACGTCAACAACAACAACGTCAAATAAACAACAACAACAACGTCAAATGAACAACAACAACAACAACAACAACAACTTCCACAACAACAACGTCAAATAAACAACAACAACAACAACAACAACGTCAAATAAACAACAACAACAACAACAACAATGTCAAATAAGCAACAATAACAACAACGTCAAATAAATAACAACAACGTCAGATAAACAACAACAACGACAATGTCAAATAAACATTAACAACAACAACGTCAACAACAACAACAACAACAACAAATAAACAACAACAACAACGTCAAATAAACAACAACAACAACAACGTCAAATAAACAACAAAAACAACGACAACAACAACGTCAAATTAACAACAACAACAACAACAACGTCAAATAAACAACAACAACAACATCGTCAAATAAACAACAACAACAACAACAATAACGTCAAATAAACAACAATAACAACAATAACAACAACAACGTCAAATAAACAACAAAACCAACAACAACGTCAACAACAACAACGTCAAATATACAACAACAACAACGTCAAATAAACAACAACGTCAACAAAAACAACGTCAAATAAACAACAACAACAACAACAACGTCAAATAAACAACAACAACAACAACAACAATGTCAAATAAACAACAACAACAACAACAACAACGTCAAATAAATAACAATAACAACGTCAAATAAACAACAACAACAACAATGTCAAATAAACAACAACAACAAGAACAACGTCAAATAAACAACAACAACAACAACAACAATAACAACAACAATAACAACAACGTCAAATAAACAACAACAACAACGTCAAATAAACAACAACAAAAACGTCAAATAAACAACAACAACGTCAAATAAACAACAACAAAAACAACAACAACGTCAACAACAACAACTACGTCAAATAAACAACAACAACAACGTCAAATAAAAAATAACAACAACAACAACAACAACGTCAACAACAACAACGTCAAATAAACAACAACAACAACAACGTCAAATAAACAACAACAACAACAACAACAACAACGTCAAATAAATAACAACAACAACGTCAAATAAACAACAACAACAACAACAACGTCAACAACAACAACAACAACGTCAAATAAACAACAACAACAACGTCAACAACAACCACGTCAAATAAACAACAACAACAATGTCAAATAAACAATAACAACAACAACAGTGTCAAATAAACAACAACAACAGTGTCAAATAAACAACAAAAACAACGTCAAATAAACAACAACAACAACGTCAAATAAACAACAACAACAACAACGTCAAATAAGTAACAACAACAACGTCAACAACAACAACAACGTCAAATAAACAACAACAACAACAACAACGTCAAATAAACAACAACAACAACAACAACAACAACAACGTCAAATAAACAACAACAACAACAACAACATCGTCAAATAAACAACAACAACAACAAAACCGTCAAATAAACAACAACAACAACAATAACAACAACAACGTCAAATAAACAACAAAAACAACAACAACAACGTCAACAACAACAACGTCAAATAAACAACAACAACGTCAAATGAACAACAACAACAACAACGTCCACAACAACAACGTCAAATAAACAACAACAACAACAACGTCAAATAAATAACAACAACAACAACAATGTCAAATAAGCAACAATAACAACAACGACAACAACAACGTCAAATAAACAACAACAACAACAACGTCAAATAAAAAACAACAACAACAACGTCAAATAAACAACAAGAACAACAACAACGTCAAATAAACAACAACAACAACAACAACATCGTCAAATAAACAACAACAAGAACAACAACAACAATAACGTCAAATAAACAACAACAACAACAATAACAACAACAACGTCAAATAAACAACAAAAACAACAACAACAACGTCAACAACAACATCAAATAAACAACAACAACAACAACGTCAAATAAACAACAACAACAACAGCAACGTCAACAACAACAACGTCAAATAAACAACGACAACAACAACGTCAAATAAACAACAACAACAACAACAATGTTAAATAAACAACAACAACAACGTCAAATAAATAACAATAACAACGTCAAATAAACAACAACAACAACAATGTCAAATAAACAACAACAACAAGAACAACGTCAAATAAACAACAACAACAACGTCAAATAAACAACAACAACAACAATAAAAATAACAACAATAACAACAACGTCAAATAAACAACAAAAACAACAACAACAACAATAACAACAACGTCAACAACAACAACGTCAAATAAACAACCACAACAACAACAACAACAAAATCGTCAAATAAACAAACAACAACAACAACAACAACAACGTCAACAACAACAACTACGTCAAATAAACGTCAACAACAACAACGTCAAATAAACAACAACAACAACAACGTCAAATAAACAACAACAACAACAACAATGTCAAATAAACAACAACAACAACAACAACGTCAAATAAACAACAACAACAACCTCAAATAAATAACAACAACAACAACGTCAAATAAATAACAACAACAAGAACAACGTCAAATAAACAACAACGTCAAATAAACAACAACAACAATAATAACAACAACGTCTAATAAACAACAACAACAACAACGTCAAATAAACAACAACAACAACAACAACAACAACAACAACGTCAAATAAACAACAACAAAAACAACAACAAAAACAACAACAACAACAACAACAACAATGAAAATGTCAAACAAACAACAACAACAACAACAACAACGTCAACAACAACAACTTTGTCAAATAAACAACAACAACAACAACGTCAAATAAACAACAACAACAACGTCAAATAAACAACAACAACAACATCAACAACAACAAGAAAAAAGTCAAATAAACAACAACAACATAAACAACGTCAACAACAACAACTACGTCAAATAAACCACAACAACAACAACAACGTCAAATAAACAATAACAGCAACAACAACGTCAACAACAACAACGTCAAATAAACAACAACAATAACGTCAAATAAACAACAACAACAACGTCAAATAAACAACAACAACAGCAACGTCAAATAAACAACAATAACAACAACAACAACGTCAAATAAACAATAACAACAACAACATCAAATTAACAACAACAACAACAACGTCAAATAAACAACAACAACAACAACGTCAAATAAACAACAACAACAACAACGTCAAATAAACAACAACAACAACAACGTCAAATAAACAACAACAACAACGTCAAATAAATAACAACAACAACAACGTCAACAACAACAACAACAACGTCAAATGAACAACAACAACAACAACAACGTCAAATAAACCACAACAACAACGTCAAATAAACAACAACATCAAATAATTAATAACAACAATAACAATAACAACAACAAAAACAACGTCAAATAAACAACAACAACAGCAACGTCAATAACAACAACAATAACAACGTTAAATAAACAACAACGTTAAATAAACAACAACAATGTCAAATAAACAATAACAATAACAACAATGTCAAATAAACAACAACAAAACGTCAAATAAACAACAACTACAACAACAACGTCAAATAAACAACAACAACAACGTCAAAAAAATAACAACAACTACAACGTCAAATAAAAAACAACAACACCTTCAACGTCAAATAAACAACAACAACAACGTCAACAACAACAACAACGTCAAATAAACAACGACAACAACGTCAAATAAACAATAACAACAACAACAACGTCAAATAAACAACAAAAACAACGACAACAACAACGTCAAATAAACAACAACAACAACAACAACAACGTCAAATAAAAAACAACAACAACAACGTCAAATAAACAACAACAACAACAACAACGTCAAATAAACAACAACAACAACAACAATAACAACGTCAAATAAACAACAAAAACAACAACATTGTCAAATAAACAACAACAACAACGTCAAAAAAAAACAACAACAACAACAACAATGTCAAATAAACAACAAAAACAACAACAACAACAACAACAACGTCAACAACAACAACGTCAAATAAACAACAACAACAACGTCAAATAAACAAATACAATAACAATGTCAACAACAACAACGTCAAATAAACAACAACAACAACAAAGTCAAATAAACAACAACAACAACAACAACAACAATGTCAAATAAACAACAACAACAACAACGTCAAATAAATAGCAACAACAACAATGTCAAATAAACAACAAGAACAAGAACAACGTCAAATAAACAACAACAACAACAACAACAATAACAACAACAAAGACAACAACGTCAAATAAACAACAACAACAACAACGTCAAATAAACCACAAAAACAACAACAACATCATCAACAACAACAACGTCAACAACAACAACTACGTCAAATAATCAACAACAACAACGTCAAATAAACAATAACAACAACAATAACAACGTCAACAACAACAACGTCAAATAAACAACAACAACGTCAAATAAACAACAACAATAACAACGTCTAATAAACAACAACAACGTCAAATAAACAACAACAACAACGTCAAATAAACAACAACGTCAACAACAACAACAACATCAAATAAAGAACAACAACAACTATGTGAACAACAACAACGTCAAATAAACAACAACAACAACAACTACAACGTCAAATAAACAACAACAACAACAACAACAATGTCAAATAAACCACAACAACAACAACACCATCAAATAAACAACAACAACAATAATGTCAAATAAACAACAACAACAACAACGTCAAATAAAGAACAATAACAACGTCAAATAAACAACAACAACAACAACGTCAACAACAACAACAACAACGTCAAATAAACAACAACAACAACAACGTCAACAACAACAACGTCAAATAAACAACAACAACAATGTCAAATAAACAATAACAACAACAACAGTGTCAAATAAACAACAACAACAGTGTCAAATAAACAACAAAAACAATGTCAAATAAACAACAACAACAACAACGTCAAATAAACAACAACAACAACAACAACGTCAAATAAGTAACAACAACAACAACGTCAACAACAACAACAACAACAACGTTAAATAAACAACAACAACAACAACAACAACGTCAAATAATCAACAACAACAACAACGTCAAATAAACAACAACAACAACAACAACAACATCGTCAAATAAACAACAACAACAACAACGTCAAATAAACAACAACAACAACAACAATAACAACAACAATGTCAAATAAACAACAAAAACAACAACAACAACGTCAACAACAACAACGTCAAATAAACAACAACAACAACGTCAAATGAACAACAACAACAACAACAACAACAACTTCCACAACAACAACGTCAAATAAACAACAACAACAACAACAACAACGTCAAATAAACAACAACAACAACAACAACAATGTCAAATAAGCAACAATAACAACAACGTCAAATAAATAACAACAACGTCAGATAAACAACAACAACGACAATGTCAAATAAACAACAACAACAACAACGTCAACAACAACAACAACATCAAATAAACAACAACAACAACGTCAAATAAACAACAACAACAACAACGTCAAATAAACAACAAAAACAACGACAACAACAACGTCAAATTAACAACAACAACAACAACAACGTCAAATAAACAACAACAACAACATCGTCAAATAAACAACAACAACAACAATAACTTCAAATAAACAACAATAACAACAATAACAACAACAACGTCAAATAAACAACAAAACCAACAACAACGTCAACAACATCAACGTCAAATATACAATAACAACAACGTCAAATAAACAACAACAACAACAACGTCAACAACAACAACGTCAAATAAACAACAACAACAACAACAACGTCAAATAAACAACAACAACAACAACAACAATGTCAAATAAACAACAACATCAACAACAACGTCAAATAAATAACAATAACAACGTCAAATAAACAACAACAACAACAATGTCAAATAAACAACAACAACAAGAACAACGTCAAATAAACAACAACAACAACAACAACAATAACAACAACAATAACAACAACGTCAAATAAACAACAACAACAACGTCAAATAAACAACAACAAAAACGTCAAATAAACAACAACAACGTCAAATAAACAACAACAAAAACAACAACAACGTCAACAACAACAACTACGTCAAATAAACAACAACAACAACGTCAAATAAAAAATAACAACAACAACAACAACGTCAACAACAACAACGTCAAATAAACAACAACAACAACAACGTCAAATAAACAACAACAACAACAACAACAACGTCAAATAAATAACAACAACAACGTCAAATAAACAACAACAACAACAACGTCAACAACAACAACAACAACGTCAAATAAACAACAACAACAACGTCAACAACAACAACGTCAATTAACAACAACAACAATGTCAAATAAACAATAACAACAACAACAGTGTCAAATAAACAACAACAACAGTGTCAAATAAACAACAAAAACAACGTCAAATAAACAACAACAACAACGTCAAATAAACAACAACAACAACAACGTCAAATAAGTAACAACAACAACAACGTCAACAACAACAACAACGTCAAATAAACAACAACAACAACAACAACGTCAAATAAACAACAACAACAACAACAACGTCAAATAAACAACAACAACAACAACAACAACAACATCGTCAAATAAACAACAACAACAACAAAACCGTCAAATAAACAACAACAACAACAATAACAACAACAACGTCAAATAAACAACAAAAACAACAACAACGTCAACGTCAACAACAACAACGTCAAATAAACAACAACAACAACGTCAAATGAAAAACAACAACAACAACAACGTCCACAACAACAACGTCAAATAAACAACAACAACAACAACGTCAAATAAATAACAACAACAACAACAACAACAATGTCAAATAAGCAACAATAACAACAACGTCAAATAAATAACAACAACGTCAGATAAACAACAACAACGATAATGTCAAATAAACAACAACAACAACAACGTCAACAACAACAACAACATCAAATAAACAACAACAACAACGTCAAATAAACAACAACAACAACGTCAAATAAACAACAAAAACAACGACAACAACATCGTCAAATTAACAACAACAACAACAACAACAAATAAACAACAACAACAACATCGTCAAATAAACAACACTAATAACAACAATAACAACAACAACGCCAAATAAACAACAAAAACAACAACAATGTCAACAACAACAACGTCAACAACAACAACGTCAAATATACAACAACAACAACGTCAAATAAACAACAACAACAACAACAACGTCAAATAAACAACAACAACAACAACAACAACAACAACGTCAAATAAACAACAACAACAACAATGTCAAATAAACAACAACAACAACAACAACAACGTCAAATAAATAACAATAACAACGTCAAATAAACAACAACAACAACAATGTCAAATAAACAACAACAACAAGAACAACGTCAAATAAACAACAACAACAACAACAACAATAACAACAACAATAACAACAACGTCAAATAAACAACAACAACAACGTCAAATAAACAACAACAAAAACGTCAAATAAACAACAACAACGTCAAATAAACAACAACAAAAACAACAACAACGTCAACAACAACAACTACGTCAAATAAACAACAACAACAACGTCAAATAAAAAATAACAACAACAACAACAACGTCAACAACAACAACGTCAAATAAACAACAACAACAACAACGTCAAATAAACAACAACAACAACAACAACAACGTCAAATAAATAACAACAACAACGTCAAATAAACAACAACAACAACGTCAACAACAACAACAACAACGTCAAATAAACAACAACAACAACGTCAACAACAACAACGTCAATTAACAACAACAACAATGTCAAATAAACAATAACAACAACAACAGTGTCAAATAAACAACAACAACAGTGTCAAATAAACAACAAAAACAACGTCAAATAAACAACAACAACAACGTCAAATAAACAACAACAACAACAACGTCAAATAAGTAACAACAACAACAACGTCAACAACAACAACAACGTCAAATAAACAACAACAACAACAACAACGTCAAATAAACAACAACAACAACAACAACGTCAAATAAACAACAACAACAACAACAACAACAACATCGTCAAATAAACAACAACAACAACAAAACCGTCAAATAAACAACAACAACAACAATAACAACAACAACGTCAAATAAACAACAAAAACAACAACAACAACGTCAACAACAACAACGTCAAATAAACAACAACAACAACGTCAAATGAAAAACAACAACAACAACAACGTCCACAACAACAACGTCAAATAAACAACAACAACAACAACGTCAAATAAATAACAACAACAACAACAACAACAATGTCAAATAAGCAACAATAACAACAACGTCAAATAAATAACAACAACGTCAGATAAACAACAACAACGATAATGTCAAATAAACAACAACAACAACAACGTCAACAACAACAACAACATCAAATAAACAACAACAACAACGTCAAATAAACAACAACAACAACGTCAAATAAACAACAAAAACAACGACAACAACATTGTCAAATTAACAACAACAACAACAACAACAAATAAACAACAACAACAACATCGTCAAATAAACAACACTAATAACAACAATAACAACAACAACGCCAAATAAACAACAAAAACAACAACAACGTCAACAACAACAACGTCAACAACAACAACGTCAAATATACAACAACAACAACGTCAAATAAACAACAACAACAACAACAACGTCAAATAAACAACAACAACAACAACAACAACAACAACGTCAAATAAACAACAACAACAACAACAATGTCAAATAAACAACAACAACAACAACAACGTCAAATAAATAACAATAACAACGTCAAATAAACAACAACAACAACAATGTCAAATAAACAACAACAACAAGAACAACGTCAAATAAACAACAACAACAACAACAATAACAACAACAATAACAACAACGTCAAATAAACAATAACAACAACAACGTCAAATAAACAACAACAAAAACGTCAAATAAACAACAACAACGTCAAATAAACAACAACAAAAACAACAACAACGTCAACAACAACAACTACGTCAAATAAACAACAACAATAACGTCAAATAAACAATAACAACAACAACAACAACAACGTCAACAACAACAACGTCAAATAAACAACAACAACAACAACAACGTCAAATAAACAACAACAACAACAATAACAACAACAACGTCAAATAAACAACAAAAACAACAATAACAACAACAACGTCAAATAAACAACAAAAACAACAACAACGTCAACAACAACAACAACAACAACAACGTCAAATAAATAGCAACAACAACAATGTCAAATAAACAACAAGAACATGAACACCGTCAAATAAACAACAACAACAACAATAACAACAACAAAGACAACAACGTCAAATAAATAACAACAACAACAACGTCAAATAAACATCAACAAAAACAACAACAACAACGTCAACAACAACAACTACGTCAAATAAACAACAACAACAACGTCAAATAAACAATAACAACAACAACAACGTCAACAACAACAACGTCAAATAAACAACAACAACGTCAAATAAACAACAACAATAACAACGTCTAATAAACAACAACAACAACAACGTCAAATAAACAACAACAACAATGTCAAATAAACAACAACGTCAACAACAACAACAACGTCAAATAAACAACAACAACAACAACTATGTGAACAACAACAACGTCAAATAAACAACAACAACAACAACTACAACGTCAACAACAACAACGTCAAATAAATAACAACAACAACGTCAAATGAACAACAACAACAACAACAACAACGTCCACAACAACAACAACGTCAAATAAACAACAACAACAACGTCAAATAAACAACAACAACAACAACAATGTCAAATAAGAAACAATAACAACAACGTCAAATAAATAACAACAACGTCAGATAAACAACAACAACGACAATGTCAAATGAACAACAACAACAACGTCAACAACAACAACATCAAATAAACAACAACAACAACGTCAAATAAACAACAACAACAACGTCAAATAAACAACAAAAACAACGACAACAACAACGTCAAATAAACAACAACAACAACAACGTCAAATAAACAACAACAACAACATCGTCAAATAAACAACAACAACAACAACAACAATAACGTCAAATAAACAACAATAACAACAATAACAACAACAACGTCAAATAAACAACAAAAACAACAACAACGTCAACAACAACAACGTCAAATATACAACAACAACAACGTCAAATAAACAACAACAACAACAACGTCAACAACAACAACGTCAAATAAACAACAACAACAACAACGTCAAATAAACAACAACAACAACAATGTCAAATAAACAACAACAACAACAACGTCAAATAAATAACAATAACAACGTCAAATAAACAACAACAACAACAATGTCAAATAAACAACAACAACAAGAGCAACGTCAAATAAACAACAACAACAACAACAACAATAACAACAACGTCAAATAAACAACAACAACAACAACAACAACAACAACATCAAATAAACAACAACAACAACGTCAAATAAACAACAACAACGTCAAATAAACAACAACAACACAACGTCAACAACAACAACTACGTCAAATAAACAACAACAACGTCAAATAAACAATAACAACAACAACAACAACGTCAACAACAACAACGTCAAATAAACAACAACAGCAACAACGTCAAATAAACAACAACAACAACAACAACGTCAAATAAACAACAACGTCAACAACAACAACATATATAAATAAACAACAACAACAACTATGTCAACAACAACGTCAAATAAACAACAACAACGTCAACAACAACTACAACGCCAAATAAACAACAACAACAACGTCAAATAAACAACAACAACAACAACAACACCGTCAAATAAACAACAACAACAATAATGTCAAATAAACAACAACAACAACAACAACAACGTTAACAACAATAACAACGTCAAATAAAAAACAACAACAACTTCAACAACAACAACAACGTTAAATAAACAACAACAACAATGTCAAATAAACAATAACAACAACAACGTCAAATAAACAACAACAACAACAATAACGTCAAATAAACAACAACAACAACGTCAAATAAATAACAACAACAACGTCAAATAAATAACAACAACAACAATGTCAAATAAACAACAACAACAATAACAACGTCAAATAAACAACAACAACAACAACAACAATAACAACAACAAAGACAACAACGTCAAATAAACAACAACAACAACGTCAAATAAACAACAACAACAACGTCAAATAAAAAAAATAAAAACAACAACAACATCAACAACAACAAAAACGTCAAATAAACAACAACAACAACGTCAACAACAACAACTAAGTCAAATAAACAACAACAACAACGTCAAATAAACAATAACAACAACAACAACGTCAACAACAACAACGTAAAATAAACAACAACAACCTCAAATAAACAATAACAACGTCAAATAAACAACAACAATAACAACGTCTAATAAACAACAACGTCAAATAAACAACAACAACAACGTCAAATAAACAACAACGTCAACAACAACAACAACAACGTCAAATAAACAACAACAACAACTATGTGAACAACAACAACGTCAAATAAACAACAACAACAACTACAACGTCAAATAAACAACAACAACAACAATGTCAAATAAACCACAACAACAACAACACCATCAAATAAACAACAACAACAATAATGTCAAATAAACAACAACAACAACAACAACGTTAAATAAATAACAACAACAACGTCAAATAAACAACATCAACAACAACGTCAACAATAACAACAACGTCAAATAAACAACAACAACAACAACGTCAACAACAACAACGTCAAATAAACAACAACAACAATGTCAAATAAACAATAACAACAACAACAGTGTCAAATAAACAACAACAACAGTGTCAAATAAACAACAAAAACAACGTCAAATAAACAACAACAACAACAACGTCAAATAAACAACAACAACAACGTCAAATAAGTAACAACAACAACAACGTCAACAACAACAACAACGTCAACAACAACAACAACGTCAAATAAACAACAACAACAACGTCAAATAAACAACAACAACAACGTCAAACGAACAACAACAACAACAACGTCAAATAAACAACAACAACAACAACGTCAAATAAACAACAACAACAACAACAACAATGTCAAATAAACAACAACAACAACAACATCGTCAAATAAACAACAACAACAACAACAACATCAAATAAACAACAACAACAAAAATAACAATAACAACGTCAAATAAACAACAAAAACAACAACAACAACGTCAAATAAACAACAAAAACAACAACAACGTCAACAACAACAACGTCAAATATACAACAACAACAACGTCAAATAAACAACAACAACAACAACGTCAACAACAACAACGTCAAATAAACAACAACAACAACAACAACGTCAAATAAACAACAACAACAACAATGTCAAATAAACAACAACAACAACAACGTCAAATAAATAACAATAACAACGTCAAATAAACAACAACAACAACAATGTCAAATAAACAACAACAACAAGAGCAACGTCAAATAAACAACAACAACAACAACAATAACAACAACGTCAAATAAACAACAACAACAACAACAACGTCAAATAAACAACAACAACAACAACGTCAAATAAACAACAACAACGTCAAATAAACAACAACAACACAACGTCAACAACAACAACTACGTCAAATAAACAACAACAACGTCAAATAAACAATAACAACAACAACAACAACGTCAACAACAACAACGTCAAATAAACAACAACAGCAACAACGTCAAATAAACAACAACAACAACAACGTCAAATAAACAACAACGTCAACAACAACAACATATATAAATAAACAACAACAACAACTATGTCAACAACAACGTCAAATAAACAACAACAACAACGTCAACAACAACTACAACGTCAAATAAACAACAACAACAACAACGTCAAATAAACAACAACAACAACAACAACACCGTCAAATAAACAACAACAACAATAACGTCAAATAAACAACAACAACAACAACGTTAAATAAACAACAACAACAACAACAACGTCAAATAAACAACAACAACAACAACGTTAACAACAAAAACAACGTCAAATAAAAAACAACAACAACTTCAACAACAACAACAACGTTAAATAAACAACAACAACAATGTCAAATAAACAATAACAACAACAACGTCAAATAAACAACAACAACAATAACGTCAAATAAACAACAACAACAACAACAACGTCAAATAAATAACAACAACAACGTCAAATAAATAACAACAACAACAATGTCAAATAAACAACAACAACAATAATAACAACGTCAAATAAACAACAACAACAACAACAATAACAACAACAAAGACAACAACGTCAAATAAACAACAACAACAACGTCAAATAAACAACAACAACAACAACGTCAAATAAAAAAAATAAAAACAACAACAACATCAACAACAACAAAAACGTCAAATAAACAACAACAACAACAACAACGTCAACAACAACAACTAAGTCAAATAAAAATCTACAACAACGTCAAATAAACAATAACAACAACATTAACGTCAACAACAACAACGTCAAATAAACAACAACAACCTCAAATAAACAATAACAACGTCAAATAAACAACAACAATAACAACGTCTAATAAACAACAACGTCAAATAAACAACAACAACAACGTCAAATAAACAACAACGTCAACAACAACAACAACAACGTCAAATAAACAACAACAACAACTATGTGAACAACAACAACGTCAAATAAACAACAACAACAACAACTACAACGTCAAATAAACTACAACAACAACAATGTCAAATAAACCACAACAACAACAACACCATCAAATAAACAACAACAACAATAATGTCAAATAAACAACAACAACAACAACGTTAAATAAATAACAACAACAACGTCAAATAAACAACATCAACAACAACGTCAACAACAACAACAACGTCAAATAAACAACAACAACAACAACAACGTCAACAACAACAACGTCAAATAAACAACAACAACAATGTCAAATAAACAATAACAACAACAACAGTGTCAAATAAACAACAACAACAGTGTCAAATAAACAACAAAAACAACGTCAAATAAACAACAACAACAACAACGTCAAATAAACAACAACAACAACGTCAAATAAGTAACAACAACAACAACGTCAACAACAACAACAACGTCAAATAAACAACAACAACAACGTCAAATAAACAACAACAACAACGTCAAACGAACAACAACAACAACGTCAAATAAACAACAACAACAACAACAACGTCAAATAAACAACAACAACAACAACAACAATGTCAAATAAACAAGAACAACAACAACATCGTCAAATAAACAACAACAACAACAACAACGTCAAATAAACAACAACAACAATAATGTCAAATAAACAATAACAACAACAACAGTGTCAAATAAACAACAACAACAGTGTCAAATAAACAACAAAAACAACGTCAAATAAACAACAACAACAACAACGTCAAATAAACAACAACAACAACGTCAAATAAGTAACAACAACAACAACGTCAACAACAACAACAACGTCAACAACAACAACAACGTCAAATAAACAACAACAACAACGTCAAATAAACAACAACAACAACGTCAAACGAACAACAACAACAACGTCAAATAAACAACAACAACAACAACGTCAAATAAACAACAACAACAACAACAACAATGTCAAATAAACAAGAACAACAACAACATCGTCAAATAAACAACAACAACAACAACATCAAATAAACAACAACAACAAAAATAACAACAACAACGTCAAATAAACAACAAAAACAACAACAACAACGTCAAATAAACAACAAAAACAACAACAACGTCAACAACAACAACGTCAAATATACAACAACAACAACGTCAAATAAACAACAACAACAACAACGTCAACAACAACAACGTCAAATAAACAACAACAACAACAACAACGTCAAATAAACAACAACAACAACAATGTCAAATAAACAACAACAACAACAACGTCAAATAAATAACAATAACAACGTCAAATAAACAACAACAACAACATTGTCAAATAAACAACAACAACAAGAGCAACGTCAAATAAACAACAACAACAACAACAATAACAACAACGTCAAATAAACAACAACAACAACAACAACGTCAAATAAACAACAACAACAACAACAACGTCAAATAAACAACAACAACGTCAAATAAACAACAACAACACAACGTCAACAACAACAACTACGTCAAATAAACAACAACAACGTCAAATAAACAATAACAACAACAACAACAACGTCAACAACAACAACGTCAAATAAACAACAACAGCAACAACGTCAAATAAACAACAACAACAACAACGTCAAATAAACAACAACGTCAACAACAACAACATATATAAATAAACAACAACAACAACTATGTCAACAACAACGTCAAATAAACAACAACAACAACGTCAACAACAACTACAACGTCAAATAAACAACAACAACAACGTCAAATAAACAACAACAACAACAACAACACCGTCAAATAAACAACAACAACAATAACGTCAAATAAACAACAACAACAACAACAACGTTAAATAAACAACAACAACAACAACGTCAAATAAACAACAACAACAACAACGTTAACAACAAAAACAACGTCAAATAAAAAACAACAACAACTTCAACAACAACAACAACGTTAAATAAACAACAACAACAATGTCAAATAAACAATAACAACAACAACGTCAAATAAACAACAACAACAATAACGTCAAATAAACAACAACAACAACAACGTCAAATAAATAACAACAACAACGTCAAATAAATAACAACAACAACAATGTCAAATAAACAACAACAACAATAACAACGTCAAATAAACAACAACAACAACAACAACAACAACAATAACAACAACAAAGACAACAACGTCAAATAAACAACAACAACAACGTCAAATAAACAACAACAACAACGTCAAATAAAAAAAATAAAAACAACAACAACATCAACAACAACAAAAACGTCAAATAAACAACAACAACAACAACAACGTCAACAACAACAACTAAGTCAAATAAAAATCTACAACAACGTCAAATAAACAATAACAACAACAACAACGTCAACAACAACAACGTCAAATAAACAACAACAACCTCAAATAAACAATAACAACGTCAAATAAACAACAACAATAACAACGTCTAATAAACAACAACGTCAAATAAACAACAACAACAACGTCAAATAAACAACAACGTCAACAACAACAACAACAACGTCAAATAAACAACAACAACAACTATGTGAACAACAACAACGTCAAATAAACAACAACAACAACAACTACAACGTCAAATAAACTACAACAACAACAATGTCAAATAAACCACAACAACAACAACACCATCAAATAAACAACAACAACAATAATGTCAAATAAACAACAACAACAACGTTAAATAAATAACAACAACAACGTCAAATAAACAACATCAACAACAACGTCAACAACAACAACAACGTCAAATAAACAACAACAACAACAACAACGTCAACAACAACAACGTCAAATAAACAACAACAACAATGTCAAATAAACAATAACAACAACAACAGTGTCAAATAAACAACAACAACAGTGTCAAATAAACAACAAAAACAACGTCAAATAAACAACAACAACAACAACGTCAAATAAACAACAACAACAACGTCAAATAAGTAACAACAACAACAACGTCAACAACAACAACAACGTCAAATAAACAACAACAACAACGTCAAATAAACAACAACAACAACAACGTCAAACGAACAACAACAACAACAACGTCAAATAAACAACAACAACAACAACGTCAAATAAACAACAACAACAACAACAACAATGTCAAATAAACAAGAACAACAACAACATCGTCAAATAAACAACAACAACAACAACAACGTCAAATAAACAACAACAACAAAAATAACAACAACAACGTCAAATAAACAACAAAAACAACAACAACAACGTCAACAACAACAACGTCAAATAAACAACAACAACAACAATGTCAAATGAACAACAACAACTAAAACAACAACGTCCACGACAACAACATCAAATAAACAACAACAACAACAACGTCAAATAAAAAACAACAACAACAACAACAATGTCAAATAAGCAACAATAACAACAACGTCAAATAAATAACAACAATGTCAGATAGACAACAACGACAACAATGTCAAATAAACAACAACAACAACGTCAACAACATTAACAACATCAAATAAACAACAACAACGTCAAATAAACAACAACAACAACAACGTCAAATAAACAACAACAACAACAACAACTTCAAATAAACAACAACAACGTCAAATAAACAACAACAAAAACAACAACAACATCAACAACAACAAAAACGTCAAATAAACAACAACAACACAACGTCAACAACAACAACTACGTCAAATAAACAACAACAACAACGTCAAATAAACAACAACAACAACAACGTCAAATAAACAACAACGTCAACAACAACAACATATATAAATAAACAACAACAACAACTATGTCAACAACAACGTCAAATAAACAACAACAACAACGTCAACAACAACTACAATGTCAAATAAACAACAACAACAACGTCAAATAAACAACAACAACAACAACACCGTCAAATAAACAACAACAACAATAACGTCAAATAAACAACAACAACAACAACGTTAAATAAACAACAACAACAACAGCGTCAAATAAACAACAACAACAACAACAACGTTAACAACAACAACGTCAAATAAAAAACAACAACAACTTCAACAACAACAACAACGTCAAATAAACAACAACAACAATGTCAAATAAACAATAACAACAACAACGTCAAATAAACAACAACAACAACAATAACGTCAAATAAACAACAACAACAACAACAACAACGTCAAATAAATAACAACAACAACGTCAAATAAATAACAACAACAACAATGTCAAATAAACAACAACAACAAGAACAACGTCAAATAAACAACAACAACAACAACAATAACAACAACAAAGACAACAATGTCAAATAAACAACAACAACAACGTCAAATAAACAACAACAACAACGTCAAATAAAAAAAAATAAAAACAACAACAACATCAACAACAACAAAAACGTCAAATAAACAACAACAACAACGTCAACAACAACAACTACGTCAAATAAACAACAACAACAACGTCAAATAAACAATAACAACAACAACAACGTCAACAACAACAACGTCAAATAAACAACAACAACAACGTCAAATAAACAACAACAATAACAACGTCTAGTAAACAACAACGTCAAATAAACAACAACAACAACGTCAAATAAACAACAACGTCAACAACAACAACAACGTCAAATAAACAACAACAACAACTATGTGAACAACAACAACGTCAAATAAACAACAACAACAACAACGTCAAATAAACAACAACAACAACATCGTCAAATAAACAACAACAACAACAACAATAACGTCAAATAAACAACAACAACAACAATAACAACAACAACAACAACGTCAAATAAACAACAAAAACAACAACAACAACGTCAACAACAACAACGTCAAATATACAACAACAACAACGTCAACAACAACAACGTCAAATAAACAACAACAACAACAATGTCAAATAAACAACAACAACAACAACAATGTCAAATAAACAACAACAACAACGTCAAATAAATAACAATAACAACGTCAAATAAACAACAACAACAACAATGTCATATAAACAACAACAACAACAAGAACAACGTCAAATAAACAACAACAACAACAACAAGAACAACGTCAAATAAACAACAACAACAACAACAATAACAACAACAATAACAACAACGTCAAATAAACAACAACAACAACAACGTCAAATAAACAACAACAACAACAACGTCAAATAAACAACAACAACGTCAAATAAACAACAACAAAAACAACAACAACATCAACAACAACAAAAACGTCAAATAAACAACAACAACACAACGTCAACAACAACAACTACGTCAAATAAATAACAACAACAACGTCAAATAAACAATAACAACAACAACAACAACAACAACGTCAACAACAACAACGTCAAATAAACAACAACAACAACAACAACGTCAAATAAACAACAACAACGTCAAATAAACAACAACGTCAACAACAACAACATATATAAATAAACAACAACAACAACTATGTCAACAACAACAACGTCAAATAAACAACAACAACAACTTCAACAATAACCACAACGTCAAATAAACAACAACAACAACAACGTCAAATAAACAACAACAACAACACCGTCAAATAAACAACAACAACAATAACGTCAAATAAACAACAACAACAACAACAATGTCAAATAAACAACAACAACAACATCGTCAAATAAACAACAACAACAACGTCAAATAAACAACAACACCAACAATAACAACAACAACGTCAAATAAACAACAAAAACAACAACAACAACGTCTACAACAACAACGTCAAATAAACAACAACAACAACAACGTCAAATGAACAACAACAACAACAACGTCCACAACAACAACGTCAAATAAACAACAACAACAACAACAACGTCAAATAAACAACAACAACAACAACAACAATGTCAAATAAGCAACAATAACAACAACGTCAAATAAATAACAACAACGTCAGATAAACAACAACAATAACAATGTCAAATAAACAACAACAACAACGTCAACAACAACAACAACATCAAATAAACAACAACAACAACGTCAAATAAACAACAACAACAACAACGTCAAATAAATAACAAAAACAACGACAACAACAACGTCAAATAAACAACAACAACGTCAAATAAACAACAACAACAACAACAACGTCAAATAAACAACAACAACAACAACGTCAAATAAACAACAACAACAACATCGTTAAATAAACAACAACAACAACAATAACGTCAAATAAACAACAACAACAACAACAATAACAACAACAACAACGTCAAATAAACAACAAAAACAACAACAACAACGTCAACAATAACAACGTCAAATATACAACAACAACAACGTCAAATAAACAACAACAACAACAACAACGTCAAATAAACAACAACAACAACAACAACGTCAAATAAACAACAACAACAACAACAATGTCAAATAAACAACAACAACAACAACGTCAAATAAATAACAATAACAACGTCAAATAAACAACAACAACAACAACAATGTCAAATAAACAACAACAACAAGAACAACGTCAAATAAACAACAAAAACAACAACAATAACAACAACGTCAAATAAACAACAACAACAACAACGTCAAATAAACAACAACAACAACGTCAAATAAACAACAACAATGTCAAATAAACAACAACAAAAACAATAACAACATCAACAACAACAAAAACGTCAAATAAACAACAACAACACAACGTCAAATAAACAATAACAACAACAACAACAACGTCAACAACAACAACGTCAAATAAACAACAACAACAATGTCAAATAAACAACAACGTCAATAATAACAACATATATAAATAAACAACAACAACAACAACTATGTCAACAACAACAACGTCAAATAAACAACAACAACAACAACGTCAACAATAACTACAACGTCAAATAAACAACAACAACAACAACAACAACGTCAAATAAACAACAACAACAACAACAACATCGTCAAATAAACAACAACAACAATAACATCAAATAAACAACAACAACAACAACAACGTTAAATAAACAACAACAACAATAACAACAACGTCAAATAAACAACAACAACAACAACAACAACAACGTCAACAACAACAACGTCAAATAAAAAACAACAACAACTTCAACAACAACAACAACAACGTCAAATAAACAACAACAACATTGTCAAATAAACAATAACAACAACAACGTCAAATAAACAACAACAACAACAACAACAACAACAATAACGTCAAATAAACAACAACAACAACAACATCAAATAAATAACAACAACAACGTCAAATAAATAACAACAACAACAATGTCAAATAAACAACAACAACAAGAACAACGTCAAATAAACAACAACAACAACAATAACAACAACAAAGACAACAACGTGAAATAAACAACAACAACAACGTCAAATAAACAACAACAACAACGTCAAATAAACAACAACAAAAACAACAACAACATCAACAACAACAAAAACGTAAAATAAACAACAACAACAACAACAACAACAACGTCAACAACAACAACTACGTCAAATAAACAACAACAACAACGTCAAATAAACAATAACAACGACAACAACGTCAACAACAACAACGTCAAATAAACAACAACAATAACAACGTCTAATAAACAACAACGTCAAATAAACAACAACAACAACAACGTCAAATAAACAACAATTTCAACAATAACAACAACGTCAAATAAACAACAACAACAACTATGTGAACAACAACAACGTCAAATAAATAACAACAACAACTACAACGTCAAATAAACAACAACAACAACAACAATGTCAAATAAACCACAACAACAACAACAACACCATCAAATAAACAACAACAACAATAATTTCAAATAAACAACAACAACAACAACGTCAAATAAATAACAACAACAACGTCAAATAAACAACATCAACAACAACGTCAACAACAACAACAACGTCAAATAAACAACAACAACAACAACAACAACGTCAACAACAACAACGTCATATAAACAACAACAACAACAATGTCAAATAAACAATAACAACAACAACAGTGTCAAATAAACAAAACCAACATTGTCAAATAAACAACAAAAACAACGTCAAATAAACAACAACAACAACAACGTCAAATAAACAACAACAACAACGTCAAATAAGTAACAACAACAACAACGTCAACAACAACAACAACTTCAAATAAACAACAACAACAACAACGTCAAATAAACAACAACAACAACGTCAAACGAACAACAACAACAACAACGTCAAATAAACAACAACAACAACAACAACAACAACAACAACGTCAAATAAACAACAACAACAACAATGTCAAATAAACAACAACAACAACAACAACAACATCGTCAAATAAACAACAACAACAACAACAACGTCAAATAAACAACAACAACAACAACAATAACAACAACAACGTCAAATAAACAACAAAAACAACAAAAACGTCAACAACAACAACGTCAAATAAACAACAACAACAACGTCAAATGAACAACAACAACAACAACGTCCACAACAACAACGTCAAATAAACAACAACAACAACAATGTCAAATAAACAACAACAACAACAACAATGTCAAATAAGCAACAATAACAACAACGTCAAATAAATAACAACAACGTCAGATAAACAACAACAACAACAATGTCAAATAAACAACAACAACAACGTCAACAACAACAACAACAACAACGTCAAATAAACAACAACAACAACGTCAAATAAACAACAACAATAACAACAACAACGTCAAATAAACAACAAAAACAACGACAACAACAACGTCAAATAAACAACAACAACGTCAAATAAACAACAACAACAACAACAACGTCAAATAAACAACAACAACAACAACGTCAAATAAACAACAACAACAACAACATCGTCAAATAAACAACAACAACAACAACAACAATAACGTCAAATAAACAACAACAACAACAATAACAACAACAACAACGTCAAATAAACAACAAAAACAACAACAACGTCAACAACAACGTCAAATATACAACAACAACAACGTCAAATAAACAACAACAACAACAACGTCAACAACAACAACATCAAATAAACAACAACAACAAAAACTTCAAATAAACAACAACAACAACAATGTCAAATAAACAACAACAACAACAACAACGTCAAATAAATAACAATAACAACGTCAAATAAACAACAACAAAAACAATGTCAAATAAACAACAACAACAAGAACAACGTCAAATAAACAACAACAACAACAACAATAACAATAACAACAACGTCAAATAAACAACAACAACAACAACGTCAAATAAACAACAACAACAACGTCAAATAAACAACAACAACGTCAAATAAACAACAACAAAAACAACAACATCAACAACAAAAAAAATGTCAAATAAACAACAACAACACAACGTCAACAACAACAACTACGTCAAATAAACAACAACAACAACAACGTCAAATAAACAATAACAACAACAACAACAACAACGTCAACAACAACAACGTCAAACAAACAAGAACAACAACAACAACGTCAAATAAACAACAACAACAACAATGTCAAATAAACAACAACAACAACAACGTCAAATAAATAACAATAACAACGTCAAATAAACAACAACAACAACAATGTCAAATAAACAACAACAACAAGAGCAACGTCAAATAAACAACAACAACAACAACAATAACAACAACGTCAAATAAACAACAACAACAACAACAACGTCAAATAAACAACAACAACAACAACGTCAAATAAACAACAACAACGTCAAATAAACAACAACAACACAACGTCAACAACAACAACTACGTCAAATAAACAACAACAACGTCAAATAAACAATAACAACAACAACAACAACGTCAACAACAACAACGTCAAATAAACAACAACAGCAACAACGTCAAATAAACAACAACAACAACAACGTCAAATAAACAACAACGTCAACAACAACAACATATATAAATAAACAACAACAACAACTATGTCAACAACAACGTCAAATAAACAACAACAACAACGTCAACAACAACTACAACGTCAAATAAACAACAACAACAACAACGTCAAATAAACAACAACAACAACAACAACACCGTCAAATAAACAACAACAACAATAACGTCAAATAAACAACAACAACAACAACGTTAAATAAACAACAACAACAACAACAACGTCAAATAAACAACAACAACAACAACGTTAACAACAAAAACAACGTCAAATAAAAAACAACAACAACTTCAACAACAACAACAACGTTAAATAAACAACAACAACAATGTCAAATAAACAATAACAACAACAACGTCAAATAAACAACAACAACAATAACGTCAAATAAACAACAACAACAACAACAACGTCAAATAAATAACAACAACAACGTCAAATAAATAACAACAACAACAATGTCAAATAAACAACAACAACAATAACAACGTCAAATAAACAACAACAACAACAACAACAATAACAACAACAAAGACAACAACGTCAAATAAACAACAACAACAACGTCAAATAAACAACAACAACAACAACGTCAAATAAAAAAAATAAAAACAACAACAACATCAACAACAACAAAAACGTCAAATAAACAACAACAACAACAACAACGTCAACAACAACAACTAAGTCAAATAAAAATCTACAACAACGTCAAATAAACAATAACAACAACATTAACGTCAACAACAACAACGTCAAATAAACAACAACAACCTCAAATAAACAATAACAACGTCAAATAAACAACAACAATAACAACGTCTAATAAACAACAACGTCAAATAAACAACAACAACAACGTCAAATAAACAACAACGTCAACAACAACAACAACAACGTCAAATAAACAACAACAACAACTATGTGAACAACAACAACGTCAAATAAACAACAACAACAACAACTACAACGTCAAATAAACTACAACAACAACAATGTCAAATAAACCACAACAACAACAACACCATCAAATAAACAACAACAACAATAATGTCAAATAAACAACAACAACAACAACAACGTTAAATAAATAACAACAACAACGTCAAATAAACAACATCAACAACAACGTCAACAACAACAACAACGTCAAATAAACAACAACAACAACAACAACGTCAACAACAACAACGTCAAATAAACAACAACAACAATGTCAAATAAACAATAACAACAACAACAGTGTCAAATAAACAACAACAACAGTGTCAAATAAACAACAAAAACAACGTCAAATAAACAACAACAACAACAACGTCAAATAAACAACAACAACAACGTCAAATAAGTAACAACAACAACAACGTCAACAACAACAACAACGTCAAATAAACAACAACAACAACGTCAAATAAACAACAACAACAACGTCAAACGAACAACAACAACAACGTCAAATAAACAACAACAACAACAACAACGTCAAATAAACAACAACAACAACAACAATGTCAAATAAACAAGAACAACAACAACATCGTCAAATAAACAACAACAACAACAACAACGTCAAATAAACAACAACAACAATAATGTCAAATAAACAATAACAACAACAACAGTGTCAAATAAACAACAACAACAGTGTCAAATAAACAACAAAAACAACGTCAAATAAACAACAACAACAACAACGTCAAATAAACAACAACAACAACGTCAAATAAGTAACAACAACAACAACGTCAACAACAACAACAACGTCAACAACAACAACAACGTCAAATAAACAACAACAACAACGTCAAATAAACAACAACAACAACGTCAAACGAACAACAACAACAACGTCAAATAAACAACAACAACAACAACGTCAAATAAACAACAACAACAACAACAACAATGTCAAATAAACAAGAACAACAACAACATCGTCAAATAAACAACAACAACAACAACATCAAATAAACAACAACAACAAAAATAACAACAACAACGTCAAATAAACAACAAAAACAACAACAACAACGTCAAATAAACAACAAAAACAACAACAACGTCAACAACAACAACGTCAAATATACAACAACAACAACGTCAAATAAACAACAACAACAACAACGTCAACAACAACAACGTCAAATAAACAACAACAACAACAACAACGTCAAATAAACAACAACAACAACAATGTCAAATAAACAACAACAACAACAACGTCAAATAAATAACAATAACAACGTCAAATAAACAACAACAACAACATTGTCAAATAAACAACAACAACAAGAGCAACGTCAAATAAATAACAACAACAACAACAATAACAACAACGTCAAATAAACAACAACAACAACAACAACGTCAAATAAACAACAACAACAACAACAACGTCAAATAAACAACAACAACGTCAAATAAACAACAACAACACAACGTCAACAACAACAACTACGTCAAATAAACAACAACAACGTCAAATAAACAATAACAACAACAACAACAACGTCAACAACAACAACGTCAAATAAACAACAACAGCAACAACGTCAAATAAACAACAACAACAACAACGTCAAATAAACAACAACGTCAACAACAACAACATATATAAATAAACAACAACAACAACTATGTCAACAACAACGTCAAATAAACAACAACAACAACGTCAACAACAACTACAACGTCAAATAAACAACAACAACAACGTCAAATAAACAACAACAACAACAACAACACCGTCAAATAAACAACAACAACAATAACGTCAAATAAACAACAACAACAACAACAACGTTAAATAAACAACAACAACAACAACGTCAAATAAACAACAACAACAACAACGTTAACAACAAAAACAACGTCAAATAAAAAACAACAACAACTTCAACAACAACAACAACGTTAAATAAACAACAACAACAATGTCAAATAAACAATAACAACAACAACGTCAAATAAACAACAACAACAATAACGTCAAATAAACAACAACAACAACAACGTCAAATAAATAACAACAACAACGTCAAATAAATAACAACAACAACAATGTCAAATAAACAACAACAACAATAACAACGTCAAATAAACAACAACAACAACAACAACAACAACAATAACAACAACAAAGACAACAACGTCAAATAAACAACAACAACAACGTCAAATAAACAACAACAACAACGTCAAATAAAAAAAATAAAAACAACAACAACATCAACAACAACAAAAACGTCAAATAAACAACAACAACAACAACAACGTCAACAACAACAACTAAGTCAAATAAAAATCTACAACAACGTCAAATAAACAATAACAACAACAACAACGTCAACAACAACAACGTCAAATAAACAACAACAACCTCAAATAAACAATAACAACGTCAAATAAACAACAACAATAACAACGTCTAATAAACAACAACGTCAAATAAACAACAACAACAACGTCAAATAAACAACAACGTCAACAACAACAACAACAACGTCAAATAAACAACAACAACAACTATGTGAACAACAACAACGTCAAATAAACAACAACAACAACAACTACAACGTCAAATAAACTACAACAACAACAATGTCAAATAAACCACAACAACAACAACACCATCAAATAAACAACAACAACAATAATGTCAAATAAACAACAACAACAACGTTAAATAAATAACAACAACAACGTCAAATAAACAACATCAACAACAACGTCAACAACAACAACAACGTCAAATAAACAACAACAACAACAACAACGTCAACAACAACAACGTCAAATAAACAACAACAACAATGTCAAATAAACAATAACAACAACAACAGTGTCAAATAAACAACAACAACAGTGTCAAATAAACAACAAAAACAACGTCAAATAAACAACAACAACAACAACGTCAAATAAACAACAACAACAACGTCAAATAAGTAACAACAACAACAACGTCAACAACAACAACAACGTCAAATAAACAACAACAACAACGTCAAATAAACAACAACAACAACAACAACGTCAAACGAACAACAACAACAACAACGTCAAATAAACAACAACAACAACAACGTCAAATAAACAACAACAACAACAACAACAATGTCAAATAAACAAGAACAACAACAACATCGTCAAATAAACAACAACAACAACAACAACGTCAAATAAACAACAACAACAAAAATAACAACAACAACGTCAAATAAACAACAAAAACAACAACAACAACGTCAACAACAACAACGTCAAATAAACAACAACAACAACAATGTCAAATGAACAACAACAACTAAAACAACAACGTCCACGACAACAACATCAAATAAACAACAACAACAACAACGTCAAATAAAAAACAACAACAACAACAACAATGTCAAATAAGCAACAATAACAACAACGTCAAATAAATAACAACAACGTCAGATAGACAACAACGACAACAATGTCAAATAAACAACAACAACAACGTCAACAACATTAACAACATCAAATAAACAACAACAACGTCAAATAAACAACAACAACAACAACGTCAAATAAACAACAACAACAACAACAACTTCAAATAAACAACAACAACGTCAAATAAACAACAACAAAAACAACAACAACATCAACAACAACAAAAACGTCAAATAAACAACAACAACACAACGTCAACAACAACAACTACGTCAAATAAACAACAACAACAACGTCAAATAAACAACAACAACAACAACGTCAAATAAACAACAACGTCAACAACAACAACATATATAAATAAACAACAACAACAACTATGTCAACAACAACGTCAAATAAACAACAACAACAACGTCAACAACAACTACAATGTCAAATAAACAACAACAACAACGTCAAATAAACAACAACAACAACAACACCGTCAAATAAACAACAACAACAATAACGTCAAATAAACAACAACAACAACAACGTTAAATAAACAACAACAACAACAGCGTCAAATAAACAACAACAACAACAACAACGTTAACAACAACAACGTCAAATAAAAAACAACAACAACTTCAACAACAACAACAACGTCAAATAAACAACAACAACAATGTCAAATAAACAATAACAACAACAACGTCAAATAAACAACAACAACAACAATAACGTCAAATAAACAACAACAACAACAACAACAACGTCAAATAAATAACAACAACAACGTCAAATAAATAACAACAACAACAATGTCAAATAAACAACAACAACAAGAACAACGTCAAATAAACAACAACAACAACAACAATAACAACAACAAAGACAACAATGTCAAATAAACAACAACAACAACGTCAAATAAACAACAACAACAACGTCAAATAAAAAAAAATAAAAACAACAACAACATCAACAACAACAAAAACGTCAAATAAACAACAACAACAACGTCAACAACAACAACTACGTCAAATAAACAACAACAACAACGTCAAATAAACAATAACAACAACAACAACGTCAACAACAACAACGTCAAATAAACAACAACAACAACGTCAAATAAACAACAACAATAACAACGTCTAGTAAACAACAACGTCAAATAAACAACAACAACAACGTCAAATAAACAACAACGTCAACAACAACAACAACGTCAAATAAACAACAACAACAACTATGTGAACAACAACAACGTCAAATAAACAACAACAACAACAACGTCAAATAAACAACAACAACAACATCGTCAAATAAACAACAACAACAACAACAATAACGTCAAATAAACAACAACAACAACAATAACAACAACAACAACAACAACGTCAAATAAACAACAAAAACAACAACAACAACGTCAACAACAACAACGTCAAATATACAACAACAACAACGTCAACAACAACAACGTCAAATAAACAACAACAACAACAATGTCAAATAAACAACAACAACAACAACAATGTCAAATAAACAACAACAACAACGTCAAATAAATAACAATAACAACGTCAAATAAACAACAACAACAACAATGTCATATAAACAACAACAACAACAAGAACAACGTCAAATAAACAACAACAACAACAACAAGAACAACGTCAAATAAACAACAACAACAACAACAATAACAACAACAATAACAACAACGTCAAATAAACAACAACAACAACAACGTCAAATAAACAACAACAACAACAACGTCAAATAAACAACAACAACGTCAAATAAACAACAACAAAAACAACAACAACATCAACAACAACAAAAACGTCAAATAAACAACAACAACACAACGTCAACAACAACAACTACGTCAAATAAATAACAACAACAACGTCAAATAAACAATAACAACAACAACAACAACAACAACGTCAACAACAACAACGTCAAATAAACAACAACAACAACAACAACGTCAAATAAACAACAACAACGTCAAATAAACAACAACGTCAACAACAACAACATATATAAATAAACAACAACAACAACTATGTCAACAACAACAACGTCAAATAAACAACAACAACAACTTCAACAATAACCACAACGTCAAATAAACAACAACAACAACAACGTCAAATAAACAACAACAACAACACCGTCAAATAAACAACAACAACAATAACGTCAAATAAACAACAACAACAACAACAATGTCAAATAAACAACAACAACAACATCGTCAAATAAACAACAACAACAACGTCAAATAAACAACAACACCAACAATAACAACAACAACGTCAAATAAACAACAAAAACAACAACAACAACGTCTACAACAACAACGTCAAATAAACAACAACAACAACAACGTCAAATGAACAACAACAACAACAACGTCCACAACAACAACGTCAAATAAACAACAACAACAACAACAACGTCAAATAAACAACAACAACAACAACAACAATGTCAAATAAGCAACAATAACAACAACGTCAAATAAATAACAACAACGTCAGATAAACAACAACAATAACAATGTCAAATAAACAACAACAACAACGTCAACAACAACAACAACATCAAATAAACAACAACAACAACGTCAAATAAACAACAACAACAACAACGTCAAATAAATAACAAAAACAACGACAACAACAACGTCAAATAAACAACAACAACGTCAAATAAACAACAACAACAACAACAACGTCAAATAAACAACAACAACAACAACGTCAAATAAACAACAACAACAACATCGTTAAATAAACAACAACAACAACAATAACGTCAAATAAACAACAACAACAACAACAATAACAACAACAACAACGTCAAATAAACAACAAAAACAACAACAACAACGTCAACAATAACAACGTCAAATATACAACAACAACAACGTCAAATAAACAACAACAACAACAACAACGTCAAATAAACAACAACAACAACAACAACGTCAAATAAACAACAACAACAACAACAATGTCAAATAAACAACAACAACAACAACGTCAAATAAATAACAATAACAACGTCAAATAAACAACAACAACAACAACAATGTCAAATAAACAACAACAACAAGAACAACGTCAAATAAACAACAAAAACAACAACAATAACAACAACGTCAAATAAACAACAACAACAACAACGTCAAATAAACAACAACAACAACGTCAAATAAACAACAACAATGTCAAATAAACAACAACAAAAACAATAACAACATCAACAACAACAAAAACGTCAAATAAACAACAACAACACAACGTCAAATAAACAATAACAACAACAACAACAACGTCAACAACAACAACGTCAAATAAACAACAACAACAATGTCAAATAAACAACAACGTCAATAATAACAACATATATAAATAAACAACAACAACAACAACTATGTCAACAACAACAACGTCAAATAAACAACAACAACAACAACGTCAACAATAACTACAACGTCAAATAAACAACGACAACAACAACAACAACGTCAAATAAACAACAACAACAACAACAACATCGTCAAATAAACAACAACAACAATAACATCAAATAAACAACAACAACAACAACAACAACGTTAAATAAACAACAACAACAATAACAACAACGTCAAATAAACAACAACAACAACAACAACAACGTCAACAACAACAACGTCAAATAAAAAACAACAACAACTTCAACAACAACAACAACAACGTCAAATAAACAACAACAACATTGTCAAATAAACAATAACAACAACAACGTCAAATAAACAACAACAACAACAACAACAACAACAATAACGTCAAATAAACAACAACAACAACAACGTCAAATAAATAACAACAACAACGTCAAATAAATAACAACAACAACAATGTCAAATAAACAACAACAACAAGAACAACGTCAAATAAACAACAACAACAACAATAACAACAACAAAGACAACAACGTGAAATAAACAACAACAACAACGTCAAATAAACAACAACAACAACGTCAAATAAACAACAACAAAAACAACAACAACATCAACAACAACAAAAACGTAAAATAAACAACAACAACAACAACAACAACGTCAACAACAACAACTACGTCAAATAAACAACAACAACAACGTCAAATAAACAATAACAACGACAACAACGTCAACAACAACAACGTCAAATAAACAACAACAATAACAACGTCTAATAAACAACAACGTCAAATAAACAACAACAACAACAACGTCAAATAAACAACAATTTCAACAATAACAACAACGTCAAATAAACAACAACAACAACTATGTGAACAACAACAACGTCAAATAAATAACAACAACAACTACAACGTCAAATAAACAACAACAACAACAACAATGTCAAATAAACCACAACAACAACAACAACACCATCAAATAAACAACAACAACAATAATTTCAAATAAACAACAACAACAACAACGTCAAATAAATAACAACAAGAACGTCAAATAAACAACATCAACAACAACGTCAACAACAACAACAACGTCAAATAAACAACAACAACAACAACAACAACGTCAACAACAACAACGTCATATAAACAACAACAACAACAATGTCAAATAAACAATAACAACAACAACAGTGTCAAATAAACAAAACCAACATTGTCAAATAAACAACAAAAACAACGTCAAATAAACAACAACAACAACAACGTCAAATAAACAACAACAACAACGTCAAATAAGTAACAACAACAACAACGTCAACAACAACAACAACTTCAAATAAACAACAACAACAACAACGTCAAATAAACAACAACAACAACGTCAAACGAACAACAACAACAACAACGTCAAATAAACAACAACAACAACAACAACAACAACAACAACAACAACAACGTCAAATAAACAACAACAACAACAATGTCAAATAAACAACAACAACAACAACAACAACAACATCGTCAAATAAACAACAACAACAACAACAACAACGTCAAATAAACAACAACAACAACAACAATAACAACAACAACGTCAAATAAACAACAAAAACAACAAAAACGTCAACAACAACAACGTCAAATAAACAACAACAACAACGTCAAATGAACAACAACAACAACAACGTCCACAACAACAACGTCAAATAAACAACAACAACAACAATGTCAAATAAACAACAACAACAACAACAATGTCAAATAAGCAACAATAACAACAACGTCAAATAAATAACAACAACGTCAGATAAACAACAACAACAACAATGTCAAATAAACAACAACAACAACGTCAACAACAACAACAACAACAACGTCAAATAAACAACAACAACAACGTCAAATAAACAACAACAATAACAACAACAACGTCAAATAAACAACAAAAACAACGACAACAACAACGTCAAATAAACAACAACAACGTCAAATAAACAACAACAACAACAACAACGTCAAATAAACAACAACAACAACAACGTCAAATAAACAACAACAACAACAACATCGTCAAATAAACAACAACAACAACAACAACAATAACGTCAAATAAACAACAACAACAACAATAACAACAACAACAACGTCAAATAAACAACAAAAACAACAACAACGTCAACAACAACGTCAAATATACAACAACAACAACGTCAAATAAACAACAACAACAACAACGTCAACAACAACAACATCAAATAAACAACAACAACAAAAACTTCAAATAAACAACAACAACAACAATGTCAAATAAACAACAACAACAACAACAACGTCAAATAAATAACAATAACAACGTCAAATAAACAACAACAAAAACAATGTCAAATAAACAACAACAACAAGAACAACGTCAAATAAACAACAACAACAACAACAATAACAATAACAACAACGTCAAATAAACAACAACAACAACAACGTCAAATAAACAACAACAACAACGTCAAATAAACAACAACAACGTCAAATAAACAACAACAAAAACAACAACATCAACAACAAAAAAAATGTCAAATAAACAACAACAACACAACGTCAACAACAACAACTACGTCAAATAAACAACAACAACAACAACGTCAAATAAACAATAACAACAACAACAACAACAACGTCAACAACAACAACGTCAAACAAACAACAACAACAACAACAACGTCAAATAAACAACAACAACAACAACAACGTCAAATAAACAACAATGTCAACAACAACAACATATATAAATAAACAACAACAACTAATATGTCAACAACAACAACATCAAATAAACAACAACAACAACGTCAACAACAACTACAACGTCAAATAAACAACAATAACAACGTCAAATAAACAACAACAACAACAACAACACCGTCAAATAAACAACAACAACAACAACGTCAAATAAACAACAACGTCAACAACAACAACATATATAAATAAACAACAACAACAACTATGTCAACAACAACGTCAAATAAACAACAACAACAACGTCAACAACAACTACAATGTCAAATAAACAACAACAACAACGTCAAATAAACAACAACAACAACAACACCGTCAAATAAACAACAACAACAATAACGTCAAATAAACAACAACAACAACAACGTTAAATAAACAACAACAACAACAACAGCGTCAAATAAACAACAACAACAACAACAACGTTAACAACAACAACGTCAAATAAAAAACAACAACAACTTCAACAACAACAACAACGTCAAATAAACAACAACAACAATGTCAAATAAACAATAACAACAACAACGTCAAATAAACAACAACAACAACAATAACGTCAAATAAACAACAACAACAACAACAACGTCAAATAAATAACAACAACAACGTCAAATAAATAACAACAACAACAATGTCAAATAAACAACAACAACAAGAACAACGTCAAATAAACAACAACAACAACAACAATAACAACAACAAAGACAACAATGTCAAATAAACAACAACAACAACGTCAAATAAACAACAACAACAACGTCAAATAAAAAAAAATAAAAACAACAACAACATCAACAACAACAAAAACGTCAAATAAACAACAACAACAACGTCAACAACAACAACTACGTCAAATAAACAACAACAACAACGTCAAATAAACAATAACAACAACAACAACGTCAACAACAACAACGTCAAATAAACAACAACAACAACGTCAAATAAACAACAACAATAACAACGTCTAGTAAACAACAACGTCAAATAAACAACAACAACAACGTCAAATAAACAACAACGTCAACAACAACAACAACGTCAAATAAACAACAACAACAACTATGTGAACAACAACAACGTCAAATAAACAACAACAACAACAACGTCAAATAAACAACAACAACAACATCGTCAAATAAACAACAACAACAACAACAATAACGTCAAATAAACAACAACAACAACAATAACAACAACAACAACAACGTCAAATAAACAACAAAAACAACAACAACAACGTCAACAACAACAACGTCAAATATACAACAACAACAACGTCAACAACAACAACGTCAAATAAACAACAACAACAACAATGTCAAATAAACAACAACAACAACAACAATGTCAAATAAACAACAACAACAACGTCAAATAAATAACAATAACAACGTCAAATAAACAACAACAACAACAACAATGTCATATAAACAACAACAACAAGAACAACGTCAAATAAACAACAACAACAACAACAAGAACAACGTCAAATAAACAACAACAACAACAACAATAACAACAACAATAACAACAACGTCAAATAAACAACAACAACAACAACGTCAAATAAACAACAACAACAACAACGTCAAATAAACAACAACAACGTCAAATAAACAACAACAAAAACAACAACAACATCAACAACAACAAAAACGTCAAATAAACAACAACAACACAACGTCAACAACAACAACTACGTCAAATAAATAACAACAACAACGTCAAATAAACAATAACAACAACAACAACAACAACAACGTCAACAACAACAACGTCAAATAAACAACAACAACAACAACAACGTCAAATAAACAACAACAACGTCAAATAAACAACAACGTCAACAACAACAACATATATAAATAAACAACAACAACAACTATGTCAACAACAACAACGTCAAATAAACAACAACAACAACTTCAACAATAACCACAACGTCAAATAAACAACAACAACAACAACGTCAAATAAACAACAACAACAACACCGTCAAATAAACAACAACAACAATAACGTCAAATAAACAACAACAACAACAACAATGTCAAATAAACAACAACAACAACATCGTCAAATAAACAACAACAACAACGTCAAATAAACAACAACACCAACAATAACAACAACAACGTCAAATAAACAACAAAAACAACAACAACAACGTCTACAACAACAACGTCAAATAAACAACAACAACAACAACGTCAAATGAACAACAACAACAACAACGTCCACAACAACAACGTCAAATAAACAACAACAACAACAACAACGTCAAATAAACAACAACAACAACAACAACAATGTCAAATAAGCAACAATAACAACAACGTCAAATAAATAACAACAACGTCAGATAAACAACAACAATAACAATGTCAAATAAACAACAACAACAACGTCAACAACAACAACAACATCAAATAAACAACAACAACAACGTCAAATAAACAACAACAACAACAACGTCAAATAAATAACAAAAACAACGACAACAACAACGTCAAATAAACAACAACAACGTCAAATAAACAACAACAACAACAACAACGTCAAATAAACAACAACAACAACAACGTCAAATAAACAACAACAACAACATCGTTAAATAAACAACAACAACAACAATAACGTCAAATAAACAACAACAACAACAACAATAACAACAACAACAACGTCAAATAAACAACAAAAACAACAACAACAACGTCAACAATAACAACGTCAAATATACAACAACAACAACGTCAAATAAACAACAACAACAACAACAACGTCAAATAAACAACAACAACAACAACAACGTCAAATAAACAACAACAACAACAACAATGTCAAATAAACAACAACAACAACAACGTCAAATAAATAACAATAACAACGTCAAATAAACAACAACAACAACAACAATGTCAAATAAACAACAACAACAAGAACAACGTCAAATAAACAACAAAAACAACAACAATAACAACAACGTCAAATAAACAACAACAACAACAACGTCAAATAAACAACAACAACAACGTCAAATAAACAACAACAATGTCAAATAAACAACAACAAAAACAACAACAACATCAACAACAACAAAAACGTCAAATAAACAACAACAACACAACGTCAAATAAACAATAACAACAACAACAACAACGTCAACAACAACAACGTCAAATAAACAACAACAACAATGTCAAATAAACAACAACGTCAACAATAACAACATATATAAATAAACAACAACAACAACAACTATGTCAACAACAACAACGTCAAATAAACAACAACAACAACAACGTCAACAATAACTACAACGTCAAATAAACAACAACAACAACAACAACAACGTCAAATAAACAACAACAACAACAACAACATCGTCAAATAAACAACAACAACAATAACATCAAATAAACAACAACAACAACAACAACAACAACAACGTTAAATAAACAACAACAACAATAACAACAACGTCAAATAAACAACAACAACAACAACAACAACGTCAACAACAACAACGTCAAATAAAAAACAACAACAACTTCAACAACAACAACAACAACGTCAAATAAACAACAACAACATTGTCAAATAAACAATAACAACAACAACGTCAAATAAACAACAACAACAACAACAACAACAACAATAACGTCAAATAAACAACAACAACAACAACGTCAAATAAATAACAACAACAACGTCAAATAAATAACAACAACAACAATGTCAAATAAACAACAACAACAAGAACAACGTCAAATAAACAACAACAACAACAATAACAACAACAAAGACAACAACGTGAAATAAACAACAACAACAACGTCAAATAAACAACAACAACAACGTCAAATAAACAACAACAAAAACAACAACAACATCAACAACAACAAAAACGTAAAATAAACAACAACAACAACAACAACAACGTCAACAACAACAACTACGTCAAATAAACAACAACAACAACGTCAAATAAACAATAACAACGACAACAACGTCAACAACAACAACGTCAAATAAACAACAACAATAACAACGTCTAATAAACAACAACGTCAAATAAACAACAACAACAACAACGTCAAATAAACAACAATTTCAACAATAACAACAACGTCAAATAAACAACAACAACAACTATGTGAACAACAACAACGTCAAATAAATAACAACAACAACTACAACGTCAAATAAACAACAACAACAACAACAATGTCAAATAAACCACAACAACAACAACAACACCATCAAATAAACAACAACAACAATAATTTCAAATAAACAACAACAACAACAACGTCAAATAAATAACAACAACAACGTCAAATAAACAACATCAACAACAACGTCAACAACAACAACAACGTCAAATAAACAACAACAACAACAACAACAACGTCAACAACAACAACGTCATATAAACAACAACAACAACAATGTCAAATAAACAATAACAACAACAACAGTGTCAAATAAACAAAACCAACATTGTCAAATAAACAACAAAAACAACGTCAAATAAACAACAACAACAACAACGTCAAATAAACAACAACAACAACGTCAAATAAGTAACAACAACAACAACGTCAACAACAACAACAACGTCAAATAAACAACAACAACAACAACGTCAAATAAACAACAACAACAACGTCAAACGAACAACAACAACAACAACGTCAAATAAACAACAACAACAACAACAACAACAACAACAACGTCAAATAAACAACAACAACAACAATGTCAAATAAACAAAAACAACAACAACAACAACATCGTCAAATAAACAACAACAACAACAACAACGTCAAATAAACAACAACAACAACAACAATAACAACAACAACGTCAAATAAACAACAAAAACAACAAAAACGTCAACAACAACAACGTCAAATAAACAACAACAACAACGTCAAATGAACAACAACAACAACAACGTCCACAACAACAACGTCAAATAAACAACAACAACAACAATGTCAAATAAACAACAACAACAACAACAATGTCAAATAAGCAACAATAACAACAACGTCAAATAAATAACAACAACGTCAGATAAACAACAACAACAACAATGTCAAATAAACAACAACAACAACGTCAACAACAACAACAACAACAACGTCAAATAAACAACAACAACAACGTCAAATAAACAACAACAATAACAACAACAACGTCAAATAAACAACAAAAACAACGACAACAACAACGTCAAATAAACAACAACAACGTCAAATAAACAACAACAACAACAACAACGTCAAATAAACAACAACAACAACAACGTCAAATAAACAACAACAACAACAACGTCAAATAAACAACAACAACAACAACATCGTCAAATAAACAACAACAACAACAACAACAATAACGTCAAATAAACAACAACAACAACAATAACAACAACAACAACGTCAAATAAACAACAAAAACAACAACAACGTCAACAACAACGTCAAATATACAACAACAACAACGTCAAATAAACAACAACAACAACAACGTCAACAACAACAACATCAAATAAACAACAACAACAAAAACTTCAAATAAACAACAACAACAACAATGTCAAATAAACAACAACAACAACAACAACGTCAAATAAATAACAATAACAACGTCAAATAAACAACAACAAAAACAATGTCAAATAAACAACAACAACAAGAACAACGTCAAATAAACAACAACAACAACAACAATAACAATAACAACAACGTCAAATAAACAACAACAACAACAACGTCAAATAAACAACAACAACAACGTCAAATAAACAACAACAACGTCAAATAAACAACAACAAAAACAACAACATCAACAACAAAAAAAATGTCAAATAAACAACAACAACACAACGTCAACAACAACAACTACGTCAAATAAACAACAACAACAACAACGTCAAATAAACAATAACAACAACAACAACAACAACGTCAACAACAACAACGTCAAACAAACAACAACAACAACAACAACGTCAAATAAACAACAACAACAACAACAACGTCAAATAAACAACAATGTCAACAACAACAACATATATAAATAAACAACAACAACTAATATGTCAACAACAACAACATCAAATAAACAACAACAACAACGTCAACAACAACTACAACGTCAAATAAACAACAATAACAACGTCAAATAAACAACAACAACAACAACAACACCGTCAAATAAACAACAACAACAATAACGTCAAATAAACAACAACAACAACAACGTTAAATAAACAACAACAACAACAACAACGTCAAATAAACAACAACAACGACGTCAACAACAACAATGTCAAATAAAAAACAACAACAACTTCAACAACAACAACAACGTCAAATAAACAACAACAACAATGTCAAATAAACAATAACAACAACAACGTCAAATAAACAACAACAACAATAACGTCAAATAAACAACAACAACAACGTCAAATAAATAACAACAACAACAACGTCAACAACAACAACAACGTCAAATAAACAACAATAACAACAACAACGTCAAATGAACAACAACAACAACGTCAAATAAACAACAACAACAACAACAACAACGTCAAATAAACAACAACAACAACAACAACGTCAAATAAACAACAACAACAACAACTTCGTCAAATAAACAACAACAACAACGTCAAATAAACAACAACAACAATAATAACAACAACAACAACAACAACAACAACAACATCGTCAAATAAACAACAAAAACAACAACAACAACAACAACAACAACAACATCAACAACAACAACGTCAAATAAACAACAACAACAACGACAAATAAACAACAACAACCACAACAACATCAACAACAACAAAATCGTCAAATAAACAAACAACAACAACAACAATAACGTCAATAACAACAACTTTGTCAAATAAACAACAACAACGTCAAATAAACAACAATGTCAACAACAACAACAACGTCAAATAAACAACAACAACAACTATGTGAACAACAACAACGTCAAATAAACAACAACAACAACTACAACGTCAAATAAACAACAACAACAACAACAATGTCAAATAAACCACAACAACAACAACACCATCAAATAAACAACAACAACAATAATTTCAAATAAACAACAACAACAACAACGTCAAATAAATAACAACAACAACGTCAAATAAACAACATCAACAACAACGTCAACAACAACAACAACGTCAAATAAACAACAACAACAACAACAACGTCATATAAACAACAACAACAATGTCAAATAAACAATAACAACAACAACAACAGTGTCAAATAAACAACAACAACAGTGTCAAATAAACAACAAAAACAACGTCAAATAAACAACAACAACGTCAAATAAACAACAACAACAACGTCAAATAAGTAACAACAACAACAACGTCAACAACAACAACAACGTCAAATAAACAACAACAACAACAACAACGTCAAATAAACAACAACAACAACGTCAAACGAACAACAACAACAACAACGTCAAATAAACAACAACAACAACAACAACAACAACAACGTCAAATAAACAACAACAACAACAATGTCAAATAAACAACAACAACAACAACATCGTCAAATAAACAACAACAACAACAACAACAACGTCAAATAAACAACAACAACAACAACAATAACAACAACAACGTCAAATAAACAACAAAAACAACAACAACGTCAACAACAACAACGTCAAATAAACAACAACAACAACGTCAAATGAACAACAACAACAACAACGTCCACAACAACAACGTCAAATAAACAACAACAACAACAATGTCAAATAAACAACAACAACAACAACAACAATGTCAAATAAGCAACAATAACAACAACGTCAAATAAATAACAACAACGTCAGATAAACAACAACAACAACAATGTCAAATAAACAACAACAACAACGTCAACAACAACAACAACGTCAAATAAACAACAACAACAACGTCAAATAAACAACAACAATAACAACAACAACGTCAAATAAACAACAAAAACAACGACAACAACAACGTCAAATAAACAACAACAACGTCAAATAAACAACAACAACAACAACGTCAAATAAACAACAACAACAACAACGTCAAATAAACAACAACAACAACAACATCGTCAAATAAACAACAACAACAACAACAACAACAATAACGTCAAATAAACAACAACAACAACAATAACAACAACAACAACGTCAAATAAACAACAAAAACAACAACAACGTCAACAACAACGTCAAATATACAACAACAACAACGTCAAATAAACAACAACAACAACAACGTCAACAACAACAACATCAAATAAACAACAACAACAAAAACTTCAAATAAACAACAACAACAATGTCAAATAAACAACAACAACAACAACGTCAAATAAATAACAATAACAACGTCAAATAAACAACAACAAAAACAATGTCAAATAAACAACAACAACAAGAACAACGTCAAATAAACAACAACAACAACAACAATAACAATAACAACAATGTCAAATAAACAACAACAACAACAACGTCAAATAAACAACAACAACAATGTCAAATAAACAACAACAACGTCAAATAAACAACAACAAAAACAACAACATCAACAACAAAAAAAATGTCAAATAAACAACAACAACACAACGTCAACAACAACAACTACGTCAAATAAACAACAACAACAACAACAACGTCAAATAAACAATAACAACAACAACAACAACAACGTCAACAACAACAACGTCAAACAAACAACAACAACAACAACAACAACGTCAAATAAACAACAACAACAACAACAACAACGTCAAATAAACAACAATGTCAACAACAACATATATAAATAAACAACAACAACTAATATGTCAACAACAACAACATCAAATAAACAACAACAACAACGTCAACAACAACTACAACGTCAAATAAACAACAACAACAACGTCAAATAAACAACAACAACAACAACAACACCGTCAAATAAACAACAACAACAACAACGTCAAATAAACAACAACAACAACAACGTCAAATAAACAACAACAACAACGTCAAATAAGTAACAACAACAACAACGTCAACAACAACAACAACGTCAAATAAACAACAACAACAACAACGTCAAATAAACAACAACAACAACGTCAAACGAACAACAACAACAACAACGTCAAATAAACAACAACAACAACAACAACAACAACAACAACGTCAAATAAACAACAACAACAACAATGTCAAATAAACAACAACAACAACAACAACAACATCGTCAAATAAACAACAACAACAACAACAACGTCAAATAAACAACAACAACAACAACAATAACAACAACAACGTCAAATAAACAACAAAAACAACAAAAACGTCAACAACAACAACGTCAAATAAACAACAACAACAACGTCAAATGAACAACAACAACAACAACGTCCACAACAACAACGTCAAATAAACAACAACAACAACAATGTCAAATAAACAACAACAACAACAACAATGTCAAATAAGCAACAATAACAACAACGTCAAATAAATAACAACAACGTCAGATAAACAACAACAACAACAATGTCAAATAAACAACAACAACAACGTCAACAACAACAACAACAACAACGTCAAATAAACAACAACAACAACGTCAAATAAACAACAACAATAACAACAACAACGTCAAATAAACAACAAAAACAACGACAACAACAACGTCAAATAAACAACAACAACGTCAAATAAACAACAACAACAACAACAACGTCAAATAAACAACAACAACAACAACGTCAAATAAACAACAACAACAACAACGTCAAATAAACAACAACAACAACAACATCGTCAAATAAACAACAACAACAACAACAACAATAACGTCAAATAAACAACAACAACAACAATAACAACAACAACAACGTCAAATAAACAACAAAAACAACAACAACGTCAACAACAACGTCAAATATACAACAACAACAACGTCAAATAAACAACAACAACAACAACGTCAACAACAACAACATCAAATAAACAACAACAACAAAAACTTCAAATAAACAACAACAACAACAATGTCAAATAAACAACAACAACAACAACAACGTCAAATAAATAACAATAACAACGTCAAATAAACAACAACAAAAACAATGTCAAATAAACAACAACAACAAGAACAACGTCAAATAAACAACAACAACAACAACAATAACAATAACAACAACGTCAAATAAACAACAACAACAACAACGTCAAATAAACAACAACAACAACGTCAAATAAACAACAACAACGTCAAATAAACAACAACAAAAACAACAACATCAACAACAAAAAAAATGTCAAATAAACAACAACAACACAACGTCAACAACAACAACTACGTCAAATAAACAACAACAACAACAACGTCAAATAAACAATAACAACAACAACAACAACAACGTCAACAACAACAACGTCAAACAAACAACAACAACAACAACAACGTCAAATAAACAACAACAACAACAACAACGTCAAATAAACAACAATGTCAACAACAACAACATATATAAATAAACAACAACAACTAATATGTCAACAACAACAACATCAAATAAACAACAACAACAACGTCAACAACAACTACAACGTCAAATAAACAACAATAACAACGTCAAATAAACAACAACAACAACAACAACACCGTCAAATAAACAACAACAACAATAACGTCAAATAAACAACAACAACAACAACGTTAAATAAACAACAACAACAACAACAACGTCAAATAAACAACAACAACGACGTCAACAACAACAATGTCAAATAAAAAACAACAACAACTTCAACAACAACAACAACGTCAAATAAACAACAACAACAATGTCAAATAAACAATAACAACAACAACGTCAAATAAACAACAACAACAATAACGTCAAATAAACAACAACAACAACGTCAAATAAATAACAACAACAACAACGTCAACAACAACAACAACGTCAAATAAACAACAATAACAACAACAACGTCAAATGAACAACAACAACAACGTCAAATAAACAACAACAACAACAACAACAACGTCAAATAAACAACAACAACAACAACAACGTCAAATAAACAACAACAACAACAACTTCGTCAAATAAACAACAACAACAACGTCAAATAAACAACAACAACAATAATAACAACAACAACAACAACAACAACAACAACATCGTCAAATAAACAACAAAAACAACAACAACAACAACAACAACAACAACATCAACAACAACAACGTCAAATAAACAACAACAACAACGACAAATAAACAACAACAACCACAACAACATCAACAACAACAAAATCGTCAAATAAACAAACAACAACAACAACAATAACGTCAATAACAACAACTTTGTCAAATAAACAACAACAACGTCAAATAAACAACAATGTCAACAACAACAACAACGTCAAATAAACAACAACAACAACTATGTGAACAACAACAACGTCAAATAAACAACAACAACAACTACAACGTCAAATAAACAACAACAACAACAACAATGTCAAATAAACCACAACAACAACAACACCATCAAATAAACAACAACAACAATAATTTCAAATAAACAACAACAACAACAACGTCAAATAAATAACAACAACAACGTCAAATAAACAACATCAACAACAACGTCAACAACAACAACAACGTCAAATAAACAACAACAACAACAACAACGTCAACAACAACAACGTCATATAAACAACAACAACAATGTCAAATAAACAATAACAACAACAACAACAGTGTCAAATAAACAACAACAACAGTGTCAAATAAACAACAAAAACAACGTCAAATAAACAACAACAACGTCAAATAAACAACAACAACAACGTCAAATAAGTAACAACAACAACAACGTCAACAACAACAACAACGTCAAATAAACAACAACAACAACAACAACGTCAAATAAACAACAACAACAACGTCAAACGAACAACAACAACAACAACGTCAAATAAACAACAACAACAACAACAACAACAACAACAACGTCAAATAAACAACAACAACAACAATGTCAAATAAACAACAACAACAACAACATCGTCAAATAAACAACAACAACAACAACAACAACGTCAAATAAACAACAACAACAACAACAATAACAACAACAACGTCAAATAAACAACAAAAACAACAACAACGTCAACAACAACAACGTCAAATAAACAACAACAACAACGTCAAATGAACAACAACAACAACAACGTCCACAACAACAACGTCAAATAAACAACAACAACAACAATGTCAAATAAACAACAACAACAACAACAACAATGTCAAATAAGCAACAATAACAACAACGTCAAATAAATAACAACAACGTCAGATAAACAACAACAACAACAATGTCAAATAAACAACAACAACAACGTCAACAACAACAACAACGTCAAATAAACAACAACAACAACGTCAAATAAACAACAACAATAACAACAACAACGTCAAATAAACAACAAAAACAACGACAACAACAACGTCAAATAAACAACAACAACGTCAAATAAACAACAACAACAACAACGTCAAATAAACAACAACAACAACAACGTCAAATAAACAACAACAACAACAACATCGTCAAATAAACAACAACAACAACAACAACAACAATAACGTCAAATAAACAACAACAACAACAATAACAACAACAACAACGTCAAATAAACAACAAAAACAACAACAACGTCAACAACAACGTCAAATATACAACAACAACAACGTCAAATAAACAACAACAACAACAACGTCAACAACAACAACATCAAATAAACAACAACAACAAAAACTTCAAATAAACAACAACAACAATGTCAAATAAACAACAACAACAACAACGTCAAATAAATAACAATAACAACGTCAAATAAACAACAACAAAAACAATGTCAAATAAACAACAACAACAAGAACAACGTCAAATAAACAACAACAACAACAACAATAACAATAACAACAATGTCAAATAAACAACAACAACAACAACGTCAAATAAACAACAACAACAATGTCAAATAAACAACAACAACGTCAAATAAACAACAACAAAAACAACAACATCAACAACAAAAAAAATGTCAAATAAACAACAACAACACAACGTCAACAACAACAACTACGTCAAATAAACAACAACAACAACAACGTCAAATAAACAATAACAACAACAACAACAACAACGTCAACAACAACAACGTCAAACAAACAACAACAACAACAACAACAACAACGTCAAATAAACAACAACAACAACAACAACAACGTCAAATAAACAACAATGTCAACAACAACATATATAAATAAACAACAACAACTAATATGTCAACAACAACAACATCAAATAAACAACAACAACAACGTCAACAACAACTACAACGTCAAATAAACAACAACAACAACGTCAAATAAACAACAACAACAACAACAACACCGTCAAATAAACAACAACAACAATAACGTCAAATAAACAACAACAACAACAACGTTAAATAAACAACAACAACAACAACGTCAAATAAACAACAACAACGACGTCAACAACAACAATGTCAAATAAAAAACAACAACAACTTCAACAACAACAACGTCAAATAAACAACAACAACAATGTCAAATAAACAATAACAACAACAACGTCAAATAAACAACAACAACAATAACGTCAAATAAACAACAACAACAACGTCAAATAAATAACAACAACAACAACGTCAACAACAACAACAACGTCAAATAAACAACAATAACAACAACAACGTCAAATGAACAACAACAACAACAACGTCAAATAAACAACAACAACAACAACAACAACAACGTCAAATAAACAACAACAACAACAACAACAACGTCAAATAAACAACAACAACAACAACAACTTCGTCAAATAAACAACAACAACAACGTCAAATAAACAACAACAACAACAATAACAATAACAACAACAACAACATCGTCAAATAAACAACAAAAACAACAACAACAACAACAACAACATCAACAACAACAACGTCAAATAAACAACAACAACAACGACAAATAAACAACAACAACCACAACAACATCAACAACAACAAAATCGTCAAAAAAACAAACAACAACAACAACAATAACGTCAATAACAACAACTTTGTCAAATAAACAACAACAACGTCAAATAAACAACAACAACAACAACGTCAACAACAACAACGTCAAATAAACAACAACAACAACAACAACAACAACAATGTCAAATAAACAACAACAACAACGTCAAATAAACAACAACACCAACAACGTCAAGTAAACAACAACAACAACAACGTCAAATAAACAACAACAACAACAACGTCAAATAAACAACAACAACAAGAACAACGTCAAATAAACAACAACAACAACAACAATAAATACAACAACAACAACAATAACAACGTCAAATAACAACAACAACGTCAAATAAACAACAACAACGTCAAATAAACAAAAACAACAACGTCAAATAAACAACAACAACGTCAAATAAACAACAACAACGTCAAATAAATAACAACAACAACAACGGCAAATAAACAACAACAACAACAACAACAACAACGTGAAATAAACAACAGCAACAACAACGTCAACAACAACAACAACGTCAAATAAATAACAATAACAACGTCAAATAAACAACAACAACAACAATGTCAAATAAACAACAACAACAAGAACAACGTCAAATAAACAACAACAACAACAACAATAACAACAACAATAACAACAACGTCAAATAAACAACAACAACAACAAAGTCAAATAAACAACAACAACAACAACAACTTCAAATAAACAACAACAACGTCAAATAAACAACAACAAAAACAACAACAACATCAACAACAACAAAAACGTCAAATAAACAACAACAACACAATGTCGACAACAACAACTACGTCAAATAAACAACAACAACAACGTCAAATAAACAATAACAACAACAACAACAACGTCAACAACAACAACGTCAAATAAACAACAACAACAACGTCAAATAAACAACAACAACAACGTCAAATAAACAAACAACGTCAACAACAATAACATATATAAATAAACAACAACAACAACTATGTCAACAACAACAATGTCAAATAAACAACAACAACAACGTCAACAACAACTACA
>OX451739.1:469622887-469625387 GCA_948472305.1 Vicia faba
AACGTCAAATAAACAACAACAACAACTATGTGAACAACAACAACGTCAAATAAACAACAACAACAACTACAACGTCAAATAAACAACAACAACAACAACAATGTCAAATAAACCACAACAACAACAACACCATCAAATAAACAACAACAACAATAATTTCAAATAAACAACAACAACAACAACAACGTCAAATAAATAACAACAACAACGTCAAATAAACAACATCAACAACAACGTCAACAACAACAACAACGTCAAATAAACAACAACAACAACAACAACAACGTCAACAACAACAACGTCATATAAACAACAACAACAATGTCAAATAAACAATAACAACAACAACAACAGTGTCAAATAAACAACAACAACAGTGTCAAATAAACAACAAAAACAACGTCAAATAAACAACAACAACGTCAAATAAACAACAACAACAACGTCAAATAAGTAACAACAACAACAACGTCAACAACAACAACAACGTCAAATAAACAACAACAACAACAACAACGTCAAATAAACAACAACAACAACGTCAAACGAACAACAACAACAACAACGTCAAATAAACAACAACAACAACAACAACAACAACAACAACGTCAAATAAACAACAACAACAACAATGTCAAATAAACAACAACAACAACAACATCGTCAAATAAACAACAACAACAACAACAACAACGTCAAATAAACAACAACAACAACAACAATAACAACAACAACGTCAAATAAACAACAAAAACAACAACAACGTCAACAACAACAACGTCAAATAAACAACAACAACAACGTCAAATGAACCACAACAACAACAACGTCCACAACAACAACGTCAAATAAACAACAACAACAACAATGTCAAATAAACAACAACAACAACAACAACAATGTCAAATAAGCAACAATAACAACAACGTCAAATAAATAACAACAACGTCAGATAAACAACAACAACAACAATGTCAAATAAACAACAACAACAACGTCAACAACAACAACAACGTCAAATAAACAACAACAACAACGTCAAATAAACAACAACAATAACAACAACAACGTCAAATAAACAACAAAAACAACGACAACAACAACGTCAAATAAACAACAACAACGTCAAATAAACAACAACAACAACAACGTCAAATAAACAACAACAACAACAACGTCAAATAAACAACAACAACAACAACATCGTCAAATAAACAACAACAACAACAACAACAACAATAACGTCAAATAAACAACAACAACAACAATAACAACAACAACAACGTCAAATAAACAACAAAAACAACAACAACGTCAACAACAACGTCAAATATACAACAACAACAACGTCAAATAAACAACAACAACAACAACGTCAACAACAACAACATCAAATAAACAACAACAACAAAAACTTCAAATAAACAACAACAACAATGTCAAATAAACAACAACAACAACAACGTCAAATAAATAACAATAACAACGTCAAATAAACAACAACAAAAACAATGTCAAATAAACAACAACAACAAGAACAACGTCAAATAAACAACAACAACAACAACAATAACAATAACAACAATGTCAAATAAACAACAACAACAACAACGTCAAATAAACAACAACAACAATGTCAAATAAACAACAACAACGTCAAATAAACAACAACAAAAACAACAACATCAACAACAAAAAAAATGTCAAATAAACAACAACAACACAACGTCAACAACAATAACTACGTCAAATAAACAACAACAACAACAACAACGTCAAATAAACAATAACAACAACAACAACAACAACGTCAACAACAACAACGTCAAACAAACAACAACAACAACAACAACAACAACGTCAAATAAACAACAACAACAACAACAACAACGTCAAATAAACAACAATGTCAACAACAACATATATAAATAAACAACAACAACTAATATGTCAACAACAACAACATCAAATAAACAACAACAACAACGTCAACAACAACTACAACGTCAAATAAACAACAACAACAACGTCAAATAAACAACAACAACAACAACAACACCGTCAAATAAACAACAACAACAATAACGTCAAATAAACAACAACAACAACAACGTTAAATAAACAACAACAACAACAACGTCAAATAAACAACAACAACGACGTCAACAACAACAATGTCAAATAAAAAACAACAACAACTTCAACAACAACAACGTCAAATAAACAACAACAACAATGTCAAATAAACAATAACAACAACAACGTCAAATAAACAACAACAACAATAACGTCAAATAAACAACAACAACAACGTCAAATAAATAACAACAACAACAACGTCAACAACAACAACAACGTCAAATAAACAACAATAACAACAACAACGTCAAATGAACAACAACAACAACAACAACGTCAAATAAACAACAACAACAACAACAACAACAACGTCAAATAAACAACAACAACAACAACAACAACGTCAAATAAACAACAACAA
>OX451739.1:469630387-469635387 GCA_948472305.1 Vicia faba
AAAAACAACAACAACAACGTCAACAATAACAACGTCAAATATACAACAACAACAACGTCAAATAAACAACAACAACAACAACGTCAAATAAACAACAACAACAACAACGTCAAATAAACAACAACAACAACAATGTCAAATAAACAACAACAACAACAACGTCAAATAAATAACAATAACAACGTCAAATAAACAACAACAACAACAATGTCAAATAAACAACAACAACAACAAGAACAACGTCAAATAAACAACAAAAACAACAACAATAACAACAACAATAATAACAACGTCAAATAAACAACAACAACAACAACAACGTCAAATAAACAACAACAACAACAACGTCAAATAAACAACAACAACGTCAAATAAACAACAACAAAAACAACAACAACATCAACAACAACAAAAACGTCAAATAAACAACAACAACACAACGTCAACAACAACAACTACGTCAAATAAACAACAACAACAACGTCAAATAAACAATAACAACAACAACAACGTCAACAACAACAACGTCAAATAAACAACAACAACAATGTCAAATAAACAACAACGTCAACAACAACAACATATATAAATAAACAACAACAACAACAACAACTATGTCAACAACAACAACGTCAAATAAAAAACAACAACAACAACGTCAACAACAACTACAACGTCAAATAAACAACAACAACAACAACAACAACGTCAAATAAACAACAACAACAACAACAACAACATCGTCAAATAAACAACAACAACAATAACATCAAATAAACAACAACAACAACAACAACAACGTTAAATAAACAACAACAACAACAACAACAACAACAACAACGTCAAATAAACAACAACAACAACAACAACGTCAACAACAACAACGTCAAATAAAAAACAACAACAACTTCAACAACAACAACAACAACGTCAAATAAACAACAACAACAATGTCAAATAAACAATAACAACAACAACGTCAAATAAACAACAACAACAACAACAACAATAACGTCAAATAAACAACAACAACAACAACGTCAAATAAATAACAACAACAACATCAAATAAATAACAACAACAACAATGTCAAATAAACAACAACAACAAGAACAACGTCAAATAAACAACAACAACAACAATAACAACAACAAAGACAACAACGTGAAATAAACAACAACAACAACAACGTCAAATAAACAACAACAACAACGTCAAATAAACAACAACAAAAACAACAACAACATCAACAACAACAAAAACGTCAAATAAACAACAACAACAACAACAACGTCAACAACAACAACTACGTCAAATAAACAACAACAACAACGTCAAATAAACAATAACAACAACAACAACGTCAACAACAACAACGTCAAATAAACAACAACAATAACAACGTCTAATAAACAACAACGTCAAATAAACAACAACAACAACAACGTCAAATAAACAACAATGTCAACAACAACAACAACGTCAAATAAACAACAACAACTATGTGAACAACAACAATGTCAAATAAACAACAACAACAACTACAACGTCAAATAAACAACAACAACAACAACAATGTCAAATAAACCACAACAACAACAACACCATCAAATAAACAACAACAACAATAATGTCAAATAAACAACAACAACAACAACGTCAAATAAATAACAACAACAACGTCAAATAAACAACATCAACAACAACAACAACGTCAAATAAACAACAACAACAACAACAACAACGTCAACAACAACAACGTCATATAAACAACAACAACAATGTCAAATAAACAATAACAACAACAACAGTGTCAAATAAACAACAACAACAGTGTCAAATAAACAACAAAAACAACGTCAAATAAACAACAACAACAACAACGTCAAATAAACAACAACAACAACGTCAAATAAGTAACAACAACAACAACGTCAACAACAACAACAACGTCAAATAAACAACAACAACAACAACGTCAAATAAACAACAACAACAACAACAACGTCAAATAAACAATAACAACAACAACAACAACAACGTCAACAACAACAACGTCAAACAAACAACAACAACAACAACAACGTCAAATAAACAACAACAACAACAACAACAACGTCAAATAAACAACAATGTCAACAACAACAACATATATAAATAAACAACAACAACTAATATGTCAACAACAACAACATCAAATAAACAACAACAACAACGTCAACAACAACTACAACGTCAAATAAACAACAACAACAACGTCAAATAAACAACAACAACAACAACAACACCGTCAAATAAACAACAACAACAATAACGTCAAATAAACAACAACAACAACAACGTTAAATAAACAACAACAACAACAACGTCAAATAAACAACAACAACGACGTCAACAACAACAATGTCAAATAAAAAACAACAACAACTTCAACAACAACAACAACGTCAAATAAACAACAACAACAATGTCAAATAAACAATAACAACAACAACGTCAAATAAACAACAACAACAATAACGTCAAATAAACAACAACAACAACGTCAAATAAATAACAACAACAACAACGTCAACAACAACAACAACGTCAAATAAACAACAATAACAACAACAACGTCAAATGAACAACAACAACAACAACGTCAAATAAACAACAACAACAACAACAACAACGTCAAATAAACAACAACAACAACAACGTCAAATAAACAACAACAACAACAACAACTTCGTCAAATAAACAACAACAACAACGTCAAATAAACAACAACAACAACAATAACAATAACAACAACAACAACAACATCGTCAAATAAACAACAAAAACAACAACAACAACAACAACATCAACAACAACAACGTCAAATAAACAACAACAACAACGACAAATAAACAACAACAACCACAACAACATCAACAACAACAAAATCGTCAAATAAACAAACAACAACAACAACAATAACGTCAATAACAACAACTTTGTCAAATAAACAACAACAACGTCAAATAAACAACAACAACAACAACGTCAACAACAACAATGTCAAATAAACAACAACAACAACAACAATGTCAAATAAACAACAACAACAACGTCAAATGAACAACAACACCAACAACGTCAAGTAAACAACAACAACAACAACGTCAAATAAACAACAACAACAACAACGTCAAATAAACAACAACAACAAGAACAACGTCAAATAAACAACAACAACAACAACAATAAATACAACAACAACAACAATAACAACGTCAAATAACAACAACAACGTCAAATAAACAACAACAACGTCAAATAAACAAAAACAACAACGTCAAATAAACAACAACAACAACGTCAAATAAACAACAACAACGTCAAATAAATAACAACAACAACAACGGCAAATAAACAACAACAACAACAACAATAACAACAACAACAACAACGTGAAATAAACAACAGCAACAACAACGTCAACAACAACAACAACGTCAAATAAATAACAATAACAACGTCAAATAAACAACAACAACAATGTCAAATAAACAACAACAACAAGAACAACGTCAAATAAACAACAACAACAACAACAATAACAACAACAATAACAACAACGTCAAATAAACAACAACAACAACAAAGTCAAATAAACAACAACAACAACAACAACAACTTCAAATAAACAACAACAACGTCAAATAAACAACAACAAAAACAACAACAACATCAACAACAACAAAAACGTCAAATAAACAACAACAACACAATGTCAACAACAACAACTACGTCAAATAAACAACAACAACAACGTCAAATAAACAATAACAACAACAACAACAACGTCAACAACAACAACGTCAAATAAACAACAACAACAACGTCAAATAAACAACAACAACAACGTCAAATAAACAAACAACGTCAACAACAATAACATATATAAATAAACAACAACAACAACTATGTCAACAACAACAATGTCAAATAAACAACAACAACAACGTCAACAACAACTACAACGTCAAATAAACAACAACAACAACGTCAAATAAACAACAACAACAACACCGTCAAGTAAACAACAACAACAATAACGTCAAATAAACAACAACAACAACACCGTCAAGTAAACAACAATAACAATAACAACAACAACAACAACATCATCAAATAAACAACAACAACAACAACACCGTCAAGTAAACAACAATAACGTCAAATAAACAACAACAACAACAACACCGTCAAGTAAACAACAACAACAATAACGTCAAATAAAAAACAACAACAACAACGTTAAATAAACAACAACAACAACAACAACAACGTCAAATAAACAACAACAACAACAACGTCAAATAAACAACAACAACAACGTCAAATAAAAAAAAACAAAAACTACAACAACATCAACAACAACAAAAACGTCAAATAAACAACAACAACAACGTCAACAACAACAACTACGTCAAATAAACAACAACAACAACGTCAAATAAACAATAACAACAACAACAACATCAACAACAACAACGTCAAATAAACAACAACAAAAACGTCAAATAAACAACAACAACGTCAAATAAACAACAACAATAACAACGTCTAATAAACAACAACGTCAAATAAACAACAACAACAACGTCAAATAAACAACAACGCCAACAACAACAACAACGTCAAATAAACAACAACAACAACTATGTGAACAACAACAACGTCAAATAAACAACAACAACAACAACAACAACAACAACGTCAAATAAACAACAACAACAACATCGTCAAATAAACAACAACAACAACAACAATAACGTCAAATAAACAACAACAACAACAATAACAACAACAACAACATCAAATAAACAACAAAAACAACAACAACAATGTCAACAACAACAACGTCAAATATACAACAACAACAACGTCAACAACAACAACGTCAAATAAACAACAACAACAACAACGTCAAATAAACAACAACAACAACAACAATGTCAAATAAACAA
>OX451739.1:469637887-469647887 GCA_948472305.1 Vicia faba
AACAACAACAATAACAACGTCTAATAAACAACAACGTCAAATAAACAACAACAACAACGTCAAATAAACAACAACGTCAACAACAACAACAACGTCAAATAAACAACAACAACAACTATGTGAACAACAACAACGTCAAATAAACAACAACAACAACAACAACGTCAAATAAACAACAACAACAACATCGTCAAATAAACAACAACAACAACAATAACGTCAAATAAACAACAACAACAACAACAACAATAACAACAACAACAACATCAAATAAACAACAAAAACAACAACAACAACGTCAACAACAACAACGTCAAATATACAACAACAACAACGTCAACAACAACAACGTCAAATAAACAACAACAACAACAACGTCAAATAAACAACAACAACAACAACAATGTCAAATAAACAACAACAACAACAACAACGTCAAATAAATAACAATAACAACGTCAAATAAACAACAACAACAACAATGTCATATAAACAACAACAACAACAACAACAACAACAACGTCAAATAAACAACAACAACAACAACAATAACAACAACAATAACAACAACGTCAAATAAACAACAACAACAACAACGTCAAATAAACAACAACAACAACAACAACGTCAAATAAACAACAACAACGTCAAATAAACAACAACAAAAACAACAACAACATCAACAACAACAAAAACGTCAAATAAACAACAACAACACAACGTCAACAACAACAACTACGTCAAATAAACAACAACAACAACGTCAAATAAACAACAACAACAACAACAACAACAACAACGTCAACAACAACAACGTCAAATAAACAACAACAACGTCAAATAAACAACAACGTCAACAACAACAACATATATAAATAAACAACAACAACAACTATGTCAACAACAACAACGTCAAATAAACAACAACAACAACTTCAACAATAACCACAACGTCAAATAAACAACAACAACAACAACAACGTCAAATAAACAACAACAACAACACCGTCAAATAAACAACAACAACAATAACGTCAAATAAACAACAACAACAACAACAATGTCAAATAAACAACAACAACAACATCGTCAAATAAACAACAACATCAACGTCAAATAAACAACAACACCAACAATAACAACAACAACGTCAAATAAACAACAAAAACAACAACAACAACGTCTACAACAACAACGTCAAATAAACAACAACAACAACAACAACGTCAAATGAACAACAACAACAACAACGTCCACAACAACAACGTCAAATAAACAACAACAACAACAACGTCAAATAAACAATAACAACAACAACAATGTCAAATAAGCAACAATAACAACAACGTCAAATAAATAACAACAACGTCAGATAAACAACAACAATAACAATGTCAAATAAACAACAACAACAACGTCAACAACAACAACAACATCAAATAAACAACAACAACAACAACGTCAAATAAACAACAACAACAACAACAACGTCAAATAAACAACAAAAACAACGACAACAACAACGTCAAATAAACAACAACAACGTCAAATAAACAACAACAACAACGTCAAATAAACAACAACAACAACAACAACGTCAAATAAACAACAACATTAACATCGTTAAATAAACAACAACAACAACAACAATAACGTCAAATAAACAACAACAACAACAACAATAACAACAACAACAACGTCAAATAAACAACAAAAACAACAACAACAACGTCAACAATAACAACGTCAAATATACAACAACAACAACGTCAAATAAACAACAACAACAACAACGTCAAATAAACAACAACAACAACAACAACGTCAAATAAACAACAACAACAACAACAATGTCAAATAAACAACAACAACAACAACGTCAAATAAATAACAATAACAACGTCAAATAAACAACAACAACAACAACAATGTCAAATAAACAACAACAACAAGAACAACGTCAAATAAACAACAAAAACAACAACAATAACAACAACAATAACAATAACATCAAATAAACAACAACAACAACAACAACGTTAAATAAACAACAACAACAACAACAACAACAACAACAACGTCAAATAAACAACAACAACAACAACAACGTCAACAACAACAACGTCAAATAAAAAACAACAACAACTTCAACAACAACAACAACGTCAAATAAACAACAACAACAATGTCAAATAAACAATAACAACAACAACGTCAAATAAACAACAACAACAACAACAACAATAACGTCAAATAAACAACAACAACAACAACGTCAAATAAATAACAACAACAACATCAAATAAATAACAACAACAACAATGTCAAATAAACAACAACAACAAGAACAACGTCAAATAAACAACAACAACAACAATAACAACAACAAAGACAACAACGTGAAATAAACAACAACAACAACAACAACGTCAAATAAACAACAACAACAACGTCAAATAAACAACAACAAAAACAACAACAACATCAACAACAACAAAAACGTCAAATAAACAACAACAACAACAACAACGTCAACAACAACAACTACGTCAAATAAACAACAACAACAATGTCAAATAAACAATAACAACAACAACAACGTCAACAACAACAACGTCAAATAAACAACAACAATAACAACGTCTAATAAACAACAACGTCAAATAAACAACAACAACAACAACGTCAAATAAACAACAATGTCAACAACAACAACAACGTCAAATAAACAACAACAACTATGTGAACAACAACAACGTCAAATAAACAACAACAACAACTACAACGTCAAATAAACAACAACAACAACAACAATGTCAAATAAACCACAACAACAACAACACCATCAAATAAACAACAACAACAATAATGTCAAATAAACAACAACAACAACAACAACAACGTCAAATAAATAACAACAACAACGTCAAATAAACAACATCAACAACAACAACAACGTCAAATAAACAACAACAACAACAACAACAACAACGTCAACAACAACAACGTCATATAAACAACAACAACAACAATGTCAAATAAACAATAACAACAACAACAGTGTCAAATAAACAACAACAACAGTGTCAAATAAACAACAAAAACAACGTCAAATAAACAACAACAACAACAACGTCAAATAAACAACAACAACAACGTCAAATAAGTAACAACAACAACAACGTCAACAACAACAACAACGTCAAATAAACAACAACAACAACAACGTCAAATAAACAACAACAACAACGTCAAACGAACAACAACAACGTCAAATAAACAACAACAACAACAACAACAACAACAACGTCAAATAAACAACAACAACAACAATGTCAAATAAACAACAACAACAACAACAACATCGTCAAATAAACAACAACAACAACAACAACGTCAAATAAACAACAACAACAACAATAACAACAACGTCAAATAAACAACAAAAACAACAACAACGTCAATAACAACAACGTCAAATAAACAACAACAACAACGTCAAATGAACAACAACAACAACAACGTCCACAACAACAACGTCAAATAAACAACAAAACAACAATGTCAAATAAACAACAACAACAACAATGTCAAATAAGCAACAATAACAACAACGTCAAATAAATAACAACAACGTCAGATAAACAACAACAACAACAATGTCAAATAAACAACAACAACAACGTCAACAACACAACAACGTCAAATAAACAACAACAACAACGTCAAATAAACAACAACAACAACAACAACAACAACGTCAAATAAACAACAAAAACAACGACAACAACAACGTCAAATAAACAACAACAACGTCAAATAAACAACAACAACAACAACGTCAAATAAACAACAACAACAACAACAACGTCAAATAAACAACAACAACAACATCGTCAAATAAACAACAACAACAACAACAATAACGTCAAATAAACAACAACAACAACAATAACAACAACAACAACGTCAAATAAACAACAAAAACAACAACAACGTCAACAACAACGTCAAATATACAACAACAACAACGTCAAATAAACAACAACAACAACAACAACGTCAACAACAACAACATCAAATAAACAACAACAACAAAAACGTCAAATAAACAACAACAACAACAACAATGTCAAATAAACAACAACAACAACAACGTCAAATAAATAACAATAACAACGTCAAATAAACAACAACAAAAACAATGTCAAATAAACAACAACAACAAGAACAACGTCAAATATACAACAACAACAACAACAATAACAATAACAACAACGTCAAATAAACAACAACAACAACAACAACGTCAAATAAACAACAACAACAACAACGTCAAATAAACAACAACAACGTCAAATAAACAACAACAAAAACAACAACATCAACAACAAAAAAAACGTCAAATAAACAACAACAACACAACGTCAACAACAACAACTACGTCAAATAAACAACAACAACAACGTCAAATAAACAATAACAACAACAACAACAACAACGTCAACAACAACAACGTCAAACAAACAACAACAACAACAACAACAACAACGTCAAATAAACAACAACAACAACAACAACGTCAAATAAACAACAATGTCAACAACAACAACATATATAAATAAACAACAACAACTAATATGTCAACAACAACAACATCAAATAAACAACAACAACAACAACGTCAACATAAACTACAACGTCAAATAAACAACAACAACAACGTCAAATAAACAACAACAACAACAACAACACCGTCAAATAAACAACAACAACAATAACGTCAAATAAACAACAACAACAACAACAACGTTAAATAAACAACAACAACAACAACGTCAAATAAACAACAACAACGACGTCAACAACAACAATGTCAAATAAAAAACAACAACAACTTCAACAACAACAACAACGTCAAATAAACAACAACAACAATGTCAAATAAACAATAACAACAACAACGTCAAATAAACAACAACAACAATAACGTCAACTAAACAACAACAACAACGTCAAATAAATAACAACAACAACAACGTCAACAACAACAACAACGTCAAATAAACAACAATAAGAACAACAACGTCAAATGAACAACAACAACAACGTCAAATAAACAACAACAACAACAACGTCAAATAAACAACAACAACAACAACGTCAAATAAACAACAACAACAACAACTTCGTCAAATAAACAACAACAACAACGTCAAATAAACAACAACAACAACAATAACAATAACAACAACAACAACAACATCGTCAAATAAACAACAAAAACAACAACAACAACAACAACAACAACAACATCAACAACAACAACGTCAAATAAACAACAACAACAACAACGTCAAATAAACAACAACAACAACAACAACATCAACAACAACAAAATCGTCAAATAAACAAACAACAACAACAACAACAATAACGTCAATAACAACAACTTTGTCAAATAAACAACAACAACGTCAAATAAACAACAACAACAACAACGTCAACAACAACAACGTCAAATAAACAACAACAACAACAACAACAACAACAATGTCAAATAAACAACAACAACAACAACGTCAAATGAACAACAACACCAACAACGTCAAGTAAACAACAACAACAACAACGTCAAATAAACAACAACAACAACAACAACGTCAAATAAACAACAACAACAAGAACAACGTCAAATAAACAACAACAACAACAACAATAAATACAACAACAACAACAATAACAACGTCAAATAACAACAACAACGTCAAATAAACAACAACAACGTCAAATAAACAAAAACAACAACGTCAAATAAACAACAACAACGTCAAATAAACAACAACAACAACAACGTCAAATAAATAACAATAACAACAACGGCAAATAAACAACAACAACAACAATAACAACAACAACAACAACGTGAAATAAACAACAGCAACAACAACGTCAACAACAACAACAACAACGTCAAATAAATAACAATAACAACGTCAAATAAACAACAACAACAACAATGTCAAATAAACAACAACAACAAGAACAACGTCAAATAAACAACAACAACAACAACAATAACAACAACAATAACAACAACGTCAAATAAACAACAACAACAACAAAGTCAAATAAACAACAACAACAACAACTTCAAATAAACAACAACAACGTCAAATAAACAACAACAAAAACAACAACAACATCAACAACAACAAAAACGTCAAATAAACAACAACAACACAATGTCAACAACAACAACTACGTCAAATAAACAACAACAACGTCAAATAAACAATAACAACAACAACAACAACGTCAACAACAACAACGTCAAATAAACAACAACAACAACGTCAAATAAACAACAACAACAACGTCAAATAAACAAACAACGTCAACAACAATAACATATATAAATAAACAACAACAACAACTATGTCAACAACAACAATGTCAAATAAACAACAACAACAACAACGTCAACAACAACTACAACGTCAAATAAACAACAACAACAACAATGTCAAATAAACAACAACAACAACACCGTCAAGTAAACAACAACAACAATAACGTCAAATAAACAACAACAACAACACCGTCAAGTAAACAACAATAACAATAACAACAACAACAACAACAACATCGTCAAATAAACAACAACAACAACACCGTCAAGCAAACAACAATAACGTCAAATAAACAACAACAACACCGTCAAGTAAACAACAACAACAATAACGTCAAATAAACAACAACAACAACAACAACAACGTTAAATAAACAACAACAACAACAACAACGTCAAATAAACAACAACAACAACGTCAACAACAACAATGTCAAATAAAAAACAACAACAACTTCAACAATAACAACAACGTCAAATAAACAACAACAACAATGTCAAATAAACAATAACAACAACAACGTCAAATAAACAACAACAACAATAACGTCAAATAAACAACAACAACTACAACGTCAAATAAATAATAACAACAACAACAACGTCAACAACAACAACAACAACGTCAAATAAACAACAACAACAACAACGTCAAATGAACAACAACAACAACAACGTCAAATAAACAACAACAACAACAACGTCAAATAAACAACAACAACAACAACGTCAAATAAACAACAACAACAACAACATCGTCAAATAAACAACAACAACAACGTCAAATAAACAACAACAACAACAACAACAATAACAATAACAATAACAACAACAACATCGTCAAATAAACAACAAAAACAACAACAACAACAACAACAACGTCAACAACAACAACGTCAAATAAACAACAACAACGTCAAATAAACAACAACAACAACAACATCAACAACAACAAAATCGTCAAATAAACAAACAACAACAACAACAACAACAACAACGTCAACAACAACAACTATGTCAAATAAACAACAACAACAACGTCAAATAAACAACAACAACAACAACGTCAACAACAACAACGTCAAATAAACAACAACAACAACAACATCAAATAAACAACAACAACAACGTCAAATAAATAACAACAACAACGTCAAATAAACAACAACAACAACAACGTCAAATGAACAACAACACCAACAACGTCAAATAAACAACAACAACAACAACGTCAAATAAACAACAACAACAACAACGTCAAATAAACAACAACAACAACAACAACGTCAAATAAACAACAACAACAAGAGCAACGTCAAATAAACAACAACAACAACAACAAATACAACAACAACAACAAGAACAACAACAACGTCAAATAAACAACAACAACGTCAAATAAACAAAAACAACAACGTCAAATAAACAACAACAACAACATCAAATAAACAACAATAACAACGTCAAATAAATAACAACAACAACAACAATAACAACAACAACAACGTGAAATAAACAACAGCAACAACAACGTCAACAACATTAACAACGTCAAATAAACAACAACAACAACAACGTCAAATAAACAACAACAACAACGTCAAATAAGTAACAACAACAACAACGTCAACAACAACAACAACGTCAAATAAACAACAACAACAACGTCAAATAAACAACAACAACAACAACGTCAAACGAACAACAACAACAACAACGTCAAATAAACAACAACAACAACAACAACAACAACAACGTCAAATAAACAACAACAACAACAACAACAACAATGTCAAATAAACAACAACAACAACAACATCGTCAAATAAACAACAACAACGTCAAATAAACAAAAACAACAACAATAACAACAACAACGTCAAATAAACAACAAAAACAACAACAACAACGTCAACAACAACAACGTCAAATAAACAACAACAACAACGTCAAATGAACAACAACAACAACAACAATAACGTCCACGACAACAACGTCAAATAAACAACAACAACAACAACAACGTCAAATAAACAACAACAACAACAACAATGTCAAATAAGCAACAATAACAACAACGTCAAATAAATAACAACAATGTCAGATAAACAACAACAACAACAATGTCAAATAAACAACAACAACAATGTCAACAACATTAACAACATTAAATAAACAACAACAACAACGTCAAATAAACAACAACAACAACAACGTCAAATAAACAACAACAACAACAACAACTTCAACAACAACAACAACGTCAAATAAACAACAACAACAACGTCAAATAAACAACAACAACAACAACAACAACGTCAAATAAACAACAAAAACAACGACAACAACAACGTCAAATAAACAACAACAACGTCAAATAAACAACAACAACAACAACGTCAAATAAACAACAACAACAACGTCAAATAAACAACAACAACAACAACATCGTCAAATAAACAACAACAACAACAACAACGTCAAATAAACAACAACAACAACAATAACAACAACAACAACGTCAAATAAACAACAAAAACAACAACAACGTCAACAACAACGTCAAATATACAACAACAACAACGTCAAATAAACAACAACAACAACAACAACAACGTCAACAACAACAACATCAAATAAACAACAACAACAAAAACGTCAAATAAACAACAACAACAACAACAATGTCAAATAAACAACAACAACAACAACAACGTCAAATAAATAACAATAACAACGTCAAATAAACAACAACAAAAACAATGTCAAATAAACAACAACAACAAGAACAACGTCAAATAAACAACAACAACAACAACAACAATAACAATAACAACAACGTCAAATAAACAACAACAACAACAACGTCAAATAAACAACAACAACAACAACGTCAAATAAACAACAACAACGTCAAATAAACAACAACAAAAACAACAACATCAACAACAAAAAAACGTCAAATAAACAACAACAACACAACGTCAACAACAACAACTACGTCAAATAAACAACAACAACAACGTCAAATAAACAATAACAACAACAACAACAACAACGTCAACAACAACAACGTCAAACAAACAACAACAACAACAACGTCAAATAAACAACAACAACAACAACGTCAAATAAACAACAATGTCAACAACAACAACATATAAATAAACAACAACAACTAATATGTCAACAACAACAACATCAAATAAACAACAACAACAACGTCAACAACAACTACAACGTCAAATAAACAACAACAACAACGTCAAATAAACAACAACAACAACAACAACAACACCGTCAAATAAACAACAACAACAATAACGTCAAATAAACAACAACAACAACAACAATCACGTTAAATAAACAACAACAACGTCAAATAACGTCAATAACAAACAACAACAACAACAACAATAACGTCAATAACAACAACTTTGTCAAATAAACAACAACAACGTCAAATAAACAACAACAACAACAACGTCAACAACAACAACGTCAAATAAACAACAACAACAACAACAACAACAATGTCAAATAAACAACAACAACAACAACGTCAAATGAACAACAACACCAACAACG